>CANYBF011304820.1:0-50359 GCA_948192965.1 Dalechampia spathulata | reverse complement strand
CTTCTTCAGACTCCAAAGGTTTAACTCCAGATGAAATGTTTCGCCTTCCAACCGGTCCAAAAGAACGTTCCGCAGAAGAAATGCACCAAGGCCGACTTGGTGGCGGTTTTTCCAATTACGGTCGAACAGGACTGTCCGGTCCGGGTCGCATGCGTGAACACCGCGATGAAACTGATGGAACTTGGGGAGCTCATAACAACAACAACAATAACAGAAGACAGTATGGCGGATTTGAGGGAGAGCGTAGAGGACCACCCTCTAGGGTTTCTGATTACGATCAAACATCACGAGCTGATGAGGTCGATAATTGGTCAATTTCTAAAAAGTCATCATCAGCTACGACGCAATTCGATTCCAGCAACCGCCAAAATCGATTTAATATAGGTGGTGGTGGTGGTGGAGGATTAGGTTCTAGGGCTGATGAAGTTGATGATTGGTCACGTGGAAAAAAGTTTTCTGTTGCCGTTGCAAGTACTGGTAATTCTCATCATAATAGCAATTACAGAGCGTCCAGTTTTGGATCAGGTTTTCGTGACTCGGGAGGACCGGACGCTGATAAGTGGACACGAGGAGTTCGTGAGCCAGAGAGGGAAAGGCGGAGGTTGGTATTGAATCCACCTGATAGTGATATAACAGGTGGCGGTGGCGACAATGAGATTGTTGTTAAAACAAATAGGTCTAATCCATTTGGTGCAGCCAGACCAAGAGAGGAAGTGTTAGCTGAGAAAGGGTTGGATTGGAAAAGGCTCGACATGGAAATTGAAGCTAAGAAGCCTAGTTCAATTTCTGGTAGGCCTCCAAGTGCACATTCGAGTAGGCCTTCTAGTGCACATTCAGCTAGGTCGGATGAACAAGGAGGATTGCAGCAACAGGGATTAGATAACGTTGCTGTGAAGCCACGACCGAAAGTGAATCCTTTTGGTGATGCTAAACCCAGGGAAGTTTTGTTGCAGGAACGGGGTCAGGATTGGCGGAAGATTGATCTTGAACTGGAACATCGCAGAGTTGACAGGTCTGTTTTGTAAACGCTTACATCCATCATATGGTTAAATGAGTTGTGTAGCATGCATTGGCTCGTAGATGCAAACAGTTTGGCAGTGCGTGGATGTGTACTATTGAAGTGGGGGATTTTATCATTTTACGAGTTCTAGTGCAAATTGGCTAAAAATTTTACAGTATAACAATAGATGAGATCCCTTTTGGCTATTTAGGATTATTAATTACGATAAAGTTAACAAATGCGCTGCCTATCTAGCTGTCATTATAATCGTTGCCATTCTATTTTCAAAATTGTAATTTCCTAATGTGCATTACAGCAAAAAGATTGTATGCCATGATCCTACGATTTTTTTCATCTATCTAAAGAAGTCTTACAGTTAAATCCTTTCAGTTAGGGGTGGCACTTATGCCACCAACCCTTTTTTCCTTGAACAAAACCAAGGGTTTATTGCACAGACCGTTTTTTTCCCTCTTTCCCCAAATCACCTCTCATATGCGATTTGGTCTCATGTAATTCTTGTAATTTTTTGCTTTCTAATTGTTCAACTTGTTTCAGGCCTGAAACAGAAGAGGAGAAATTATTGAAAGAAGAGATAGAGCATTTAAAGAAGGAAGCACAGACAGGGGAATCTCTTCAAGGTCCTGATGGGAACCAATCCATCCTTCAAGATATAATATCTCAGAAAGAAAAGGAATTGGAACAGATGATACGTGATTTTGACGATAAAGTTAGGTTTGGGCAGAAAGCTGTTGAAAGGCCTGGTTCTGGGTCTCGCAGGGCTCCTAGTTTCTCCGAGAAGCCACCTTCTCGATCTGGGTCAATTGATGACTCTAGAAGTATGGAATACATGGATAGGCCTCGATCTGGTGGCACACAAGATGTACGGACAAGACCTGGTGACGAGAGAAGAGCATTTCAAGGTGGCAGGGAAAGAGGATTTCTGGGTAGCAGAGACTTTGACAGGTAAAATAAATTAACGTTATTGGTTGATTTCTTTCCTATATGTTATCTGCTGTTTTATATTTAGCAAGGAATCATATGTTATTGTGTTCAGCTCATGAACCTAGTGATTGTTGTGCCTTTGAAGTATAAAACTTTTTATGCAAATGTCTAATGTTGGTGGTGTTTGATGTTTGGCAGGCCGCGGTCAAGGGAGAAATGGTGAGCTATTGATGTTGTAGATTCGTCTAGTTTCTCGTCAGCTTTTGACACCCAGATCCAATTAATTTACCCTCAATTTCTTTTTGTTTTTTTTTTCCTGATTAATCTGCTGTTTTGCTATCGGAAATGGAGCAAGGATTGTTGAGTAACACTGGGATTGCATCTGTTGTGAACATTTTGAACCCATGTACAAGTGGCATTGTCCCTCCCGTTTTTAGGCCTGTTTTGGAACGATAATCTTTATTATCTTGGTAGGACTCCAGTTTCTGATAATTCTAGTTTAATTTTGTGAAAAAGTTACTTTTAGGAAGCTGCTTTGATCTTCGCTCATGGCTTTTCATGGTATATAAAATAGATGGTAATTTGGTTAAAGCCAAGACACAAGCTTTGTTTTCTGTTATTTGGGTTCCACTGCGAGGTTTGACCATATTCTCTATTTTGTAATTATTGGGACGTGAAAGACTAGTCACTCCCATTCAACTTTAAACACAAAATGCCAATTCCTTTAGGAATTATCATCAACTCCCTCTTTGTCTATGATTTCATTTAGTTGACACTTGCTGACTTCAAGGGCAAATAATTGCCATCTTCTCCTAATCTCGAATTTTAATGCCAGACTCCCTACTCTATACAAATAAAAGCATGGGTTTTACTCCTTTTAAATTATATTAAACCGAACCGGAAAATATTAGTGCTTTGCTTTTGGGAAGCAAAAACTAAAATCGACTCCACTGGGGATCGAACCCAGAATCTCTGGTTCCGTAGACCAGCGCCTTATCCATTGGGCCATGGAGTCATTACGGTGTTCTGGTAAGAACGATACTAAATTATGCAAATTTATAACAACTTCCATTAACGGTATGTAACTACCATTTGGATTTGAATTATGTATATATTTTATTCTACCTTTGTTTTGCTTTTCTTTGATCCTTACTTACGCTTTGGTTAATGCAACTTCTTCTGATGATGATGTTACAGGCGGCTTCTCAGCTGTGTTCTGTCAAGCTCCTTCCCCTCACGGCGAATCATTCTTCTACCACCCCACTGCGATGGCCGACTTCATCGGTACATTCTCTTTACGCTTTTGCTTCTCTTAAACATACTTATTACTATCTTATTACATTGAAATCAAACAAACCTTGCATGGTTTATTGGCTTTTTTTTTTCCTGATGTTCATAATCATGAATAGTTTCGAAATGAAGACAAACAAATATATCTACAATCCAGATTCAATTGATTAATTAAGAGATTTCTACATGCATTTGTAGATTATCGACATCGGAATTCATGGAGAATGCAAGGGCATCTTCTGTGTCAAATTTGAAGGGTATAATAAAGAAAATGATGGAGCATAAAGCATGCTGTAAAAGTGCGTCCAAAGTAGAGAGACAACCTTACCACTGAACCCTAACATTCAGTAATCATATGATCCTCAAGCCTAGTAAGCAGCCATTGTCTTTTTCCTCAAGCCTGATCTTAAAAACATATTATTATGATGAGTTATCTTCATCCAATCTCCGCAGCAACCTCGGAACTCTGCCTCTAAATCTGATCCTCTTCTCTTCCTTTCTTTTCATTTTAAAACAACAAACATCTTCTTTCCTCGTAAAAAATAGCATATCTTCGTGCCTATTAATCCAACCTTAATACTATCCTTAATCATTTAAATTAGTTGAATTTAGGATGCAATTATTGCACAATGTAGTGGGAAACCCATGAGTGCGCTCCACACAAGCTGGATATTTGAAGGAATCACAAAAGGTTCATATTCGGACCCACCAATTCCATTGGACATGGCTTCCCAATCCCATCATTAACATGCTTATTTTGTATGAGATGCCTCCTCCACATTAAGCATTTCATGGAAAAGGAAATGATTTTATGGAATTGAATTGAATGTACATTTATTAGTTTGAAATAAGGAAAGAAATCATGAATAAAATATATTTATGAGGATCATTTAGAAGGAAAGAGTGCTCACATGCAGCCATTCAAAGTATAACACTATTAAGTAGTACTTTCAACAAATGAAGATATTCTTTTTTTTTAAAAAAATATTAAATAGGTCTAACAATTTTCACCCATATGCATATTATCTCGAGAGGGTGTGTATACATACACACACACGCAGAGCCTCCCCACTCCTTTTCTTCTATCCTTTCTATTGCAATGGCATCTCGTCCTTCATTTTCTCTCTTTCTTTTCACTTTTTTCTTAATCCTTCGTTTCACCTTGTTTAATGCAACTTCTTCTTCTTCTTCCTCTTCCTCTCCTTGTAATTTTCCAGCTATATTCAATTTCGGAGACTCGAATTCTGATACGGGCGGCTTGTCAGCTGCATTCGGTCAAGCTCCACCTCCTCACGGCGAGTCCTTCTTCCACCATCCCGCTGGTCGCTACTGTGATGGCCGTCTCATTATTGACTTCATCGGTACACTCTCTATGCACTCTGCTTCTCTTAAGTCCTTCCTATCATATTTGATTAAAATCAAATAAACCTCACTCAATTCTCCGCTAGTATCAGTCACAGTATCCAACCTTTTTTCATTGTCCGACTTTGATATCATTATAAAATTGATCCAGCTTCATTAATAGTTTTGAGATGAAGATATAAATAACTACATGAGATCTGAAACCTGAAATTGAATGCGGAAGGCAAGAGTATTTTCTCGATTCGTCAAAAGACGGATCAGTTGGTTTTAAATTTGAACTATATGGTACGAGTGCGTACAAAGAACAGTGACCTTATCACTGAACATAAGGTTCATAAATCATGTGATTCAAAGCACCCATTGTCTTTTTCCTGATGCATGATATTGGTTTTCTAACTTTATGTTTCTTTTTAAAAAAAACCGACCGACACTTTTCCGAATTATGTTTTTATTATTATCATGAATATCTTCATCCATTTCAAATAAAACAAAGGATATCTTCATCCAATCTGCAACTGGGTCCAGCGACATCGGAATTCTACCTCTATATCAGATCTTCTTCCATTCATTTAATTAAAGAAACCCCATCTAATCATTTTTTTCAAAAACATGATCAACCATATAAAAGATTTAAGTTTTTGTAACTTTTTTATCTGATAGAAAATTAAGTTTGATTTTGTGTCACCAATGAACAGCTGAGAGGCTTGGATTGTCATACCTGAGTGCATACCTTGATTCAGTAGGCAGCAACTTCGCACATGGTGCCAACTTTGCAACTGCTGGATCGACCATTAGACCTCAGAACACTACTCTTCACCAAAGTGGCTATAGTCCCATTTCATTGAATGTTCAATGGTATGAATTCCATGATTTTCGTCGTAGATCTCAAATTGTTCGTAGCAAAGGTAAATACATTTTCCAAGAAAAGTACTCACTCACGCAATTCCTCATATATTAGCTATATACGAGACATGAAAAAAAGTATTTTTCATTTTCAAAATGCTTAAACTAATAGTTCAATCATCGATACTTTGCCAAATATATATGTATATATATATAGGTGGGATTTATCGAAAGTTGTTGCCAAAGGCTGGATATTTCTCTCAAGCTTTGTACACATTTGATATCGGGCAGAATGATCTTACTGCTGGTTATTTCTTGAACATGTCCACTAGTGAAGTTAAAGCATACGTCCCCGATGTGCTCAACCAGTTCAAGGATGTTGTTTCAGTTAGTATTTCATCAAATTACATCCTTAATTTCTTAACCATTAATCCAGTGTAAACAAGTTGATACATATGAGTTCTGTATTGGACACTCTTCTCAATTAGCTCACCCAAGACGAATGGATATAGAAATTCAACACTGATTATAAGATAATGTGGAATTCAATATTAATTAAGTGACATTCAAGTGTATGTAGTAAAAGAAGGATTTAATTTATTTGAAAACCACTCAGTTTTGTTTTATTGCAGTACATATATGGTGAAGGAGGAAGAAACTTCTGGATACATAACACAGGACCTTTTGGATGCCTTGCTTATGTGTTGGACCGATTCCAACTTTCAGCTGCAGAGATCGACGAAGCTGGATGTGGTATTCCATTCAATAAGGTTGCTCGATATTTTAATCGTGGATTGAAGAAGGTTGTTGCCCAATTGAGAGAGGAATTGAGACATGCCTCTATTACATATGTTGATATTTACTCCCTAAAGTATACTCTCTTCCGGCGAACAAAAATCCATGGTATGATCCATCCTCACTTGATTATTTTTGCATGATATTTTGAAATCCATCATCATCATTTGCAATATGGTGTAAATTAAAGTAGGGTGTATTTGAGTAAGTATATTGTGAGTGAAAAATGTGCAGGGTTTAGTGAATCATTGAGATCATGTTGTGGGCATGGTGGAAAATATAATTACAACAGGCAAATCGGATGTGGAGGGAAAATAACACATAAAGGGAAAGAAGTGATGGTGGGAAAACCATGCGAAGATCCATCAGTTTGGATAATATGGGATGGGGTGCATTACACACAAGCTGCCAATAAATGGATGTTTGAACAGATCGTCAATGGTTCCTATTCGGACCCACCAATTCCGTTGAACATGGCCTGCCATAGCCATAGCCATAACCATCAGTAACAGGCTTATTGCCATTAGATTTAGAGGGATGGGCTTGTTTGCTCCATCGCCTATGGGAAACGTCATTGCATTTTGATCAAATTGAAAGCCTGGAATTTGATAAAATGCAATCTAGTTTTTATTATGAATTTCAGAAAAAATTAACTCACTTATGAAGGCATTTATAATTGGCATTAGCAGGGTGACTACCCATCAATATATTTAATAGCAACGATTCAGTAAAATAGCATTCTTTATTTTACATTTATATACATACAATTATATTTATATTAAAAAATTTTAAATTAAGTAATTATATCTTAATATAATCAAAACTAATCCTGGTAATAAATATATATATATAAATGATGAAGTGGTTGTCCTGCCAATGATGGAGCATGGAATATTATTTTTATTAAATAATATTTTAGTATACAGTAATAGTTATTTAATAAAAATAGATAATTTACAGCTTCCAGCTATCATCTGAAATAGCAAAGTCCAATCATAATAATAATTTGTTTGGTAAATAATAAATAATAAATAGAGCTGATTAATACCAAAGAATTCCATCAACATCAATACAAACAACTGCAAGTCTCTTTCTTTCTACTGTTTTCTTAATCCTTTCCCTTTCCAATTTAATATTCAAAAACACAGATTAATCACAAACTAAGCAAGATTTATAAATAAATCCGCCTCTGCAAATGTCTTGATTTGAATCCCAAACACCCACTCCTTCAATCCTTACTCCTCTCTTTTTTTTTCCCGGCAAATTCTTAATTTTCCTCTTCTGTTTACAGTTTTCTTTTCCATCACTAGGCTTGTCATTTTCTCCTCCTTTTCGATTCATTCTTCATTTTAGAACCCATATTTCAATTGGGCTTCTTGTTTACGAACTTCCCTTTTGCCTGATCTTTGCTCCGGCTGTCTAGAATCTGTTCATTCAGGTAAGCTGTATTTGCTTTTCTTATTCATTTTACTTTCACGTTGACAGTCAATTACTTTCTATAAAAGCACTCATCTTTCTTTTTTATTTCTCTTCTTTTTTTGGTGAAGAGTCTTTCTGTTTTATTCGGCTGGAAATTAATAGTCAGTCCTCTTTTTTTCTTTTTTTGGTCGTTTTCTCCTATATCTTCGAACCTAAGTAAGCAGATTTTGGTTTTTTTGGTGTGATATCCCATAACCGAGGATCTGGGTCTTTTTGTTTGGTTGATTAAAAGCTAAGGCTTATGACTTGGTCAAAAACTGCCATGAGGATTACTTGATTTTGGAGGTAACCAAGTTTAAAGATTTGAAATGGAAGTTGTAACTGCGAGGAATGTACTGGTTTCTTTATTGTCTTTATACTGGCTCATGATTTCCTTTAGCGAGTTCCATGTATGTAAACTCATTCTTGGGTTATCGTGTTTTCGATGAATTTTTTTTTTAATCATAGAATTAAGTTGAAATTATAATATGATTTTTGGTATTGGGATCGGAATTTGAGATTCTTAGCTGGTCGGTTAATTTTCCTGAAGCGCTTAAATGTGGTGTTATTTTGATTAAAACCTTCATCTGCTTTTGTGAATCCTTCAATTAAGAACTTCGTCTTTTCTGCAGAGAAGTCTTGGCTCAGGATAAGCAACTAAATAACAGCTCTCACATGCTAAGTTGTTGCTCATTTTCCTTGTGAGCGTACACGCGATTGTAAATACAATGGGAATACTTTCACGAAGGTTTGGATCTTCTGATGCTTTCTTTTCCCTGTTTTGAGAAGGTTTTTGCTTAGGTGAGGTCTACCACATCTGGTGAAACTGATATCATTGAATTTATGCATGTTGTTCTTGCAGTACGGTTAGTAGAAAACCAAATGAGACAATGAGACTTATCATAACCACTTTTCTTGGAGTAGCTTTTGGCTTTTTTATAGGGGTATCTTTTCCGACCTTATCGTTAACTAAGGTAAGGCAGAAGCTGTTTGATGTTTCGTATTCTTATTTATTCTCCTTGTTGGGTTCTTTCTTATGGCTATGTTCATAGTTTTTAATACTATTGTTTAGTGATCTATATGATGAAATGTTGAATTCTTTCTGAATTTGGCAGCTTAATTTTGCATCTGGCCTTCTTCCTTCTGTTGATATCTCATACATTAATCAAAAAACATATTCTTGGTCTCTGAGGAAAAGTGACAGCAAAACTCAAGCAAACAATTTGAATGATACATCAAAGGTATGTAGTTTTTTCATTGTTCTTAACATTCTTGTTCCACAGATACGTTACTATCATATTTCATTCATCCCAAAAAGATAGTCTTTTTTTGGTTTTTGCCCTCCCAAGTTATAGTTCATTCCTTCACTAGAGTCAATTTAAGAGCTAATTGTCAAAAATATGATAGAATTGTATCTTAAAAATTGCATTGTCAAACATAATTGATAAGTGTAACTTCAATATTTGTCTTTGACTTAGATCTCTTAGATTGATAGTCATGCAATGTTCATCTCTAAATATGGTTTTATCATCACGTGATATTAGTAGCTTCTGGTGTATATCCAAAATTGCCCAACTAAAGATGTGCATTTCATGACTGCTCAGATTTGGGTCCCATCAAATCCACATGGTGCTGAAAGACTTCCCCCAGGAATCATTGCAGCCGAGTCAGATTATTATTTGCGCAGGTTATGGGGAAATCCTAGTGAGGTGCATAATCTACCTTCGTGTATAACTTAGCCTTTGAGCCCTGTTTGGAAATACATGTTACATGCAATCTGAAACTTTTGGAAGAAGAAAATTATGTCTCGCATTGTTTTTGAAGCAAAAGGAGAATTGTTATAAGCGTCATTATAAGATGAGTTCAGAGGGAGAAAAATGTTTACACAGATTATTCATATACTAATAAATATAATATTTTCATTATCTTAAGTTTGCATTTTATTGAATCTTGACATGTTCAGTTCTTTTGGCTTCTGCAGGACTTGATTGACAAACCAAAATATCTTGTAACCTTCACTGTTGGTTATGATCAAAGAAAAAATATTGATGCAAATGTTAAAAAGGTCAGTTCTGCATTTTCTTTTGCTTGGCACATCGGAGAGTACCGGTATTATTTTTGCATGGATTCGCATGTGTTCATGAGCATTCCTAGGTATGTGCGAGAGAGGATCTAAATTTTTTCCTTTTCCCAGTTTTCAGAGAGCTTCACAATCCTGCTATTCCA
Organism: Dalechampia spathulata; assembly: GCA_948192965.1. Lineage (NCBI taxonomy): Eukaryota > Viridiplantae > Streptophyta > Magnoliopsida > Malpighiales > Euphorbiaceae > Dalechampia > Dalechampia spathulata. Next base: position 40,443 of record CANYBF011304820.1, on the reverse strand, counting down.
TTACGATGAACGGGTGAGTGAATGGGATGAATTTGAGTGGTCCAAGCGGGCTGTTCATGTGAGTGCCAGGAAGCAGACCAAATGGTAAGGAACATTTACGAAGTTTAGCAAATTTTGTAGTTTTTCTGGGAAGTACTTTCGAGCTTAGTCTCTCTCTCTGACATTTCATCCCAGGTGGTATGCCAAGCGTTTTCTACATCCTGACATTGTTGCAGCTTATGACTATATCTTTATCTGGGATGAGGACCTGGGTGTTGAGCACTTTAATGCTGAAGAGTAAGAGTTGTAAATGGTATTCCATGTCTACATATTTTTCCCATTAAATTTTATTGGACTAAAAGCTCTGTTATACTTACTGACATTTCAGATATTTGAAAATTGTGAAGAAGAACGGTTTGGAGATTTCACAACCTGGTTTGGAACCTAACAAAGGCTTAACTTGGCAGATGACAAAAAGAAGAGGTGATCGCCAAGTTCACAAGTAAGAAGGATCCAACATGTATATATATGTATTACTCTTTTTAAGGAGTTATTGTTTTTAATTTTTGAACTAAAATTTCATCTTATTCATTGGATTTTCATCAGAATAACAGAAGAGAGGCCAGGCTGGTGCACAGATCCACTTCTACCACCCTGTGCAGCGTATGAATCAAGAGCACCCTTGTTGATATAGTTGCTTTATAACTCAACATCTCTTGTGGTTTCATCTTTCGATGCAGTGTCAAGTACTTCATTAGTTTCTCCGATGGATGCAGGTTTATCGAGATCATGGCACCTGTGTTTTCACGAGATGCATGGCGCTGCGTCTGGCATATGATTCAGGTACCCGAACATCATGCTAATTTTTTTTTTTCATCACTTATTAAAGTTTGCTGTGTTGCATTAAAGTTTAATTGCTGTAAGTTTGCAGAATGACCTGGTTCATGGATGGGGACTTGACTTTGCTCTTAGAAAATGTGTAGAGGTAATATGCCTGCTTTCATTTCTCACCGTTGTTTTATTCGTTACCGCTCGTCTTCTTGATTCAATACTCTCTTGAGAACAGCCTGCCCACGAGAAGATAGGAGTTGTAGATTCTCAATGGATTGTTCACCAAAGCGTTCCCTCTCTCGGGAACCAGGTAAAAAAATATCAGAGCCCTAAATTATTTTTGCTCACCAGTGTTATTCTTCAAACATTCTGGACTAAAATTCCTGGGTACTTTTGCTAGGGGGAATCACAAAGTGGAAAGGCACCATGGCAAGGGGTATGTATAGCACATTTTCTTTTCTTCTTTGGTATAAGAATCCCATCCCTGCCTCCTCCTCGCTCCTCCATCTTTCCGAGGAAAACCCTTTTTCCAAAACATTACTTTTGATCGAAACTTAACAAGTCCACTTTGAGTAAAACTAGACATTTGTCGCTGAAATAAATAATTTACCTTTCAACGACCAGCCATTTTCATGAAAGATGCATCTTGTCTGATTGTTGCAGGTAAGGGAAAGGTGCAGGAAGGAATGGACCATCTTCCAAAACAGGATGGCTGATGCAGAACATGCATATTTTAATGAAATGGCAACAAATTCTTCATCCAATTCCACAGCTCATTAGGGAGTCGCAGCCAGCAATCATAGGAAGCTGATGTACACTACCATTACTAGCATTACAACAGTTACCACTGAACCATAATTTCACCTTATAAAAAGAAGAAGAGAAAAACCCTTGTAAGAGCTGTCAACTGGAAGGGAAATCAATAAAATTTCCTTTGTAAAAACAATCTAAATGGTGATATGTTGTTGATCATTGTGCCATCCAGTTCCATTGATAGACATGATAACTTGATAAATCTGTTAAAATATTTTGTGCGGAGGGCATCTGTTTTTCTTCAAAAACTATTATATATGTACACTTGGTTTTTCCCGAAAGTACTCATTCTGTGACGACGGTGAAGCATGGGAAATGGACCCACTAGCAAATACTTAATTAAGTTCGAACCCAACCACCTGGGGCCCTTTGCGTGCCATTCCAACCAAATTCTCATGGTAATTCCAATTATTTTATTCTGTAGGAAGTCAGCCAGCAAGACAATTCACAGCAAATAAAAGCAAATTTCACGTTGATGACATCTGATTTCATGTACATCATTCTCCAGTGTTCTCTTTTAACGCATCATGTTTCAAAATTTACCTCTATTTATTATGGTCATCAAACATCCTATCAAGTTGAAATTAATGAAATGTTTGGCATTCTTGTGCATGGGGACAAGGAGTAACCGGACAAGGGTCCAAGGAAGAGAGGAATATTAACTTGGAATCCATTGCCAGCTTGATTGCCAGAGAGGCAATCACCTACCAATCAAACTTGAAACTACATTCATGACGTGATGGTCCACTCCACGGCCAAACCTCATTGAAGAAAAAGAAACCTTCCGGCATTATCTAATTGAATATCGTGTAATTAACAGCTCAACGGTCATCAATTACAATACATGTTAAAAAGTAAAATAAATAAATAATGAAAACCGATAGCTTGTTGACAACCAGACATGGAATCTTGCAGTATGTTCGTATACTGCATGTTTTTGTCATTATGCCATTAGGAGATTTTAATGTTTTCCTCTCTCCAATCAATGGAGGAGCCCTCCCATGTGCTTCCTCCCTTAACATATAAACAACATTCAGGAAAGAGAAATTGGCCAATTTCTCTAGTATTTCCCTGAGGGTGGGTTCAAAAATTCATCAGGAAAGAGGACAACTGGAAAAACGCACAGGAGGAGCATTATGGGAATGAATACGATATCAATGCAATCAAATATAATGAATCATAGTGTTAATCACAAGAATAAGAAGTTGGGTCTCTAAACAAAACTTTCCTACAAAAGGAAAACATCAGAACCTCAAAAACTATAATTTAGAGTGCCTGGAGAATCAATCAAGTTCTCCCCGATGCTACTAACAACTGTTTACCATCAACAGCAAGCTTCGGACCATGCCAAATGGACAATGTTCCCCAGCCTTGAACGACACCGAAATCCAGAAGAAAGCTATATACATAAACTGACTCCAGAAAATGCAGCAAGTCCCCCAAAATATTTGAGGAGCGTACCAATGATGCAATTCAGCTGTCACAAGTCAGTTGGACCTTCACATGGAGTCGCACATGAGGCATCTCTGCCTACGCTTTTACGTGAACAGGTATTTCGAAGGTTATCTACAGGAGGAATTACTCACTTTCTCTCATGCAATTCCCAGGCAGGAGAAATTTGTATTCATCTGCATGTTGTAATAAATATGATGGCAGATGAACAGCTGAGTAGGAATGAGGAATTGGTCCCATTTTCCCGATTATTTCTTTGAATGTGTATTCTTCTGGCAGCATGTCAAATAGATCAGAACCCTCGCATATTTTTCTCTGGATTCTCTCAGGTTTTAGGAAACGCTTGAATCTGACTCGATCATAATGACTATAAGCTCTCATCTTGAATATGAACTCACTTATAAGGCGGAAACAAAAGCTGCAATGCCATCCTGCATCTGCCAAAATGTCATTGGACTGCCGATAATGTGCATATCGTGTCTTTCCTGCCTGATACCTATGGACTGAAGCTCTCCAGCTGTTATTATCCACAAGAAACTCAAACGAGTAGAGATAATTCTTCAACCGAAGATGAAGAATTTGAGGTATATCGTCACACCATCTCAAGAGATTGATGGTATGCCTGCTTGGTATCTCATCAACATCCGACATTATCAACAAGTCATCATCAGAAATCCCTGCAACTTTGATAAGCTGATCCAATGCTACCCGCTGATATGCCTCCTCAATAAATGGATTCTCTCCTCTCCTGAATCTCCCTCCAATTGTTCCATAAGTCAATCGAGGCTCAACAAATTTGAACCGATCCCTATGATTGGCAAAATAGAGAAGCTTCTGACTACCAGTAAACGTTGAATTGGATTCAAGAAGAATAAACTGTGTTATGTAAGGGTACAATTCTTTCCATCGAAGAGTAAGGATGTCCAGCTCATTGCTGAACAGCACAGCATCATAGACACGTCTTGGAAACTCGCGAATCTTCCAACCGTGGAGCTTGCAGAGGTTCTCCATTGACACATTCTCATGATAATAGTGGGGAATTTCATTGAAGCTTCTAGGAGGTTTTTCCCACAACGGCCGCAGGAAGTATGAAATCTTTTGTCCATGCACATAAATACCATAAACGCATGTTGGCACTAGAATGAATAGAAACAATAATGTCCTTAAATCAATGCCACGGAGAATACACCGAAGCCTGTTCATACTCAAAACTCTGCCGGAATCCTGCACGTTAAATAGAACAATATTGTGAGGATTTCAAATTTAATTGGAAAAGATCTTCTGTAAGGGGCAAACAAAAAAAAAAAGTTAATACTAATGTTCCCAAAGATGGGTTCTTTTTCCAGAGATTCTTCAATTTCTTAAAAGATATTAAAAAAGAAAAAGAAAGGAGAATTTAATCACAGTTTTACGATCAAGCAAATAAAAAAACCCAAAATCGACACTACCAGATGGTAAGTTCACGACCATGTGCATTCTGTTTTTCAAAATCGATTTCAGGACAGATTTCAGATTTTCACAAATTAAGTATTCCCTCAAATCCATCAAATTCAACCATGAGTTTCAAATCCCAAAACATTTAAGAGCCAAATTCATTTTGTCTGTACTGCAAAATCTAAATTCCGAATCGCCATAACAGCAGGGATTAAACTCCCAACAGCAAATAAAGCTTAAATCACAAGCATGAATAGCAACCTATCAACTTGCATTTTAACATAAAGAGCTTTTAATTTTGGAAAAAAAAAAATCAAAGATCTAAACTTGAAGATGTCCCCTTTCTATTTTTGAAGAAACCCAAGTGTCCAAAGCCGTAAAATGAATCACAGACAAACAGATCAATCAGAACATAACCCATGGAAAGTCTTTCAAAAGAAAAATTACCTGGCCACAAACATCACCACATATATCATCAGTCTTCTTCGAGCAATAATGCCCACCATTTTCACTCATCATCCACCACATTTTCTTTTCACTTTTTGCTTAATTGTAATTTGTTTCTCTCTCCTTCTCGATGAGATAAGCAGATACAAAAATCAGATCAAGAACCCTATAACCCAAAAAAAGGCGAAAAAAACCCAAATCTTTCTCTACCAAAAAGTGAATGCCAAATGGCTACTTGTGCAAATCTCCCCAAAACAATAATAATAAAAAAAGAGTTGAACACTTTCCCTCGATCTCCGCTTCTCCAACAGCGGCAGAACCAGTAAATTTAGCCGTTAATTCTGTCTCTCTCTATCTCTAAAAATGAGCTAAACAGCAACTACAGGATCGAATAATAATAAAACCTCAAAATAAAAAGAAAAAAGGAAAGAAAGAAAGAGCCAAATTTATAAAGAAAGAGAGGGCAAACAGTATTAAAAGAAAAGAGTGATGATGAAAAGGCTGTATTTGTTTGTTGCTAATGAGTGCGAGCGAGCCGTTTGTATTGTAATAATATATAGATTGAGAAGGTGCATATTTTTGACTAAAGTAGCCCTTCCTTTGAAAGCGTAGAAGGCGAAGAAAATGAGAAAAGATTGGGGGGTAATGTAGTAATTAGGGATATTATTCCAACGCGTCTACGACTTGCTCAAGACAACCGTCCCTCCGTGGCGTGGAAAAGGAATGAGTCCAGTCTCGCCCCTATTATAATCATTAAACAATAACCGGGTTGTATCGTTCTCAAACAAAACCATTCTCTTTATATACGAATATGAAACTATCTACTCAATTACAATTATTAAGACTTATTAATTGATCTACAATTAATGAATAAGATAACGATAGGTGCGTGGTTTGATGATAAATATAGTTGTTGGGCATTGTACAAAATTTCCACAAGAATGAGTCAATTTCCAAAATAATCATAAATGTTGCAGACATGGTAATGCCCCCTGCAAAATAAATTACATTCATGGCTGTGCGCTGGTGGCAGCCGCACATCCAAGGACGACGAATCAAGTGTAAATTCCTATCAAAGCGGAGGAGCAACATCATAAAGAGAAGATGTAATATTGACTTCCAGTTGACGAGGCATAACGTTAGGTCGGCACATCAAAGTTATTATATATTATATTATATTATATAATACGTCCACTTATTGATCTTTCTTATACGTAAAATTATCATGAAACTATTAGAGGGAAAAGGATCTCCACGTGGAAGACCATGGAGGGTTGTTCGTCAAGGAATCCATAAAATCTGTAATCTTTGTATTACTTAGCTTCTAAGAACGTTTCATGTCAAGTTAGATTCCTCTTTTTTGCATACTGGTCAATTGAACATATATATATATATATATATTATTTAACCATCAAATAACGTGAGAAAAATATAAAATATGAAATATCCATATGTTTAAATTCCTGATTCCTATATCCATCATCCATGGACCATGGACCATGGACTTGTTGGGGAATTGGGTTCGAGAGCATAGGAATCCCATCAAGTGGAAGGGCGTCCGCTAGCCCATCAAATTATTCATGATTGAGAAAACCTAAAAGAGTACAAGGACAGGCATTTTCTGTACCTGATATTGTGTCTTAAGATTGCTCTCCAAATAATTACACCTGTCCACTTTTCTTTTTTCCTGGATCACAAATTCACAATGAAAATCATAATGCTGGAGAGATTATTCCTTCAACAATGAATTTTGGTTCCTATTTCAATTTCCAGTTTATTTTTTTTATTTTTATTCTAAGTGATTAATTTTAATATTATTTAGCAAAATTAAATATTAAAAAAAATATAGAAAATTAAAGCTGAAACACATGATGAGGGGGGTGACACTCATGGTGCTTTGCACGCCAATCTTTGACAATATCAAAGATTCTACAATTTTTATTCTCTTTAAGCTTTTTTCATTAATTTAATTCATACATATAATATTCTTCGATTTTTCATTTTCATAATAATAACTCACAAAATAATTGAAGTCTCGATATTTATTTACGTAGTATAAGGTTTTTAATTAGACACTGTGCAAGTTGGGATTGAGCCTTTACAGCTTGTATTATTGCCGCATTAATTCTCTAGTATTTATTTGTTTTGAACAAGCTTGGAAACTGACTCAAGAAAAGAACGATTATGTTTTCTTTACCTAATTAATCATTTTATTGATTTTAATTAAATAAAAAAATAAATCCAGCATATGAAAGGAAGCCTATTAACTACTTTAACCCATGATTAAGGTAATAATTTCATGATAAATGGATTTTAAGAGCTCATGCTTGTTTTTATTATTCTTTTATTTTATAATTAATTTTAAAAATAAGAACAAGCTTTTATTATTTTTTTTTGTAAAAGGTCAAGATTTCAAGAAATAAAGAGCCGAGAAAGTCAGCATTGCAGGCCGTAAAAGGTATAAAGAGCAACAAGGCCCAGGCGAAGTCAGGGAAGGCTGGGCCCACCAAACAAAAGTGGGTCCACAAAAAGCAACCATCGTCCGCTGGCCACCTCGTTGGGAAACACACGCATCCTTAATAAAGCAAAAACAGTTGATCTTTTACACACACAAAAAAAATCTCATAATTATTAAATTAATTAATCATGTTTAATATCATCTTAATAACAATACTAAATTCAAAAATATTAAAAATAAAATGAAATATATTAAAACTTTAATGCTTAAATTAACATTTAATAACTAGCATTTTATCAATGAAATTTATTGGTAGAATCTAAGAGTTTTGAGAATTTATTAATAGAAAAATATTTGTATATAATTGAAATTATCATATAAAATTAAAAATGTATTAGTAATATAATAAGTGATTTTGAAAAATGATTAGTGTTTGACCAACACAATCGCATAGGACTGTACTAGAAAACAAAAGGAAACAACCAAAAAACAAGAAGAACAGAAAAAGGAAAAGAATGTCTACAATGGCAATGATGAGAATTCATAGGAATAAAGCTCACCAGGATCAACGTATATGCCTCGTCAACAAAATCCAGTGCACATTTTTTTCCCTTTTCTTCTTCGTTTCATTTCTTTTCTTTTCTTTTTTTTTTTTGGGTATGCATGATTGGCAGTTTGTGGTAGCTAGCTGGGCTTCATCGAAGAGTCATGGATTTAAGTTTGTAGTTTTCAATGATCATTCTTTATTTCATGTAATCTCATGTACTCATTCTTCTTCTCTTTTTTTTTTGCCTTCTGCAGTTAACGTTTTGCTTTTAGTTTGATTGATGAGTTGGTGGGGGTTCTCAAGCTAGAAAACAAGATTTTTATATTAAGGTAAAATGATCATTCCTTTCTTTACATATATATATACTGGCGGCCTGCCTGAAGCTAAAAAAAATTTTTTTATACGGAAAACAAGGCGGTTGATCTTAGTGAAAAGCATTTCTTTCTTTCTTGCTGTTTCTTGAGGAGGGAATTTCTTTGGCCTGTCTTTCACTGAACCAGAAGTAGAAGAAGAAGAAGATTATGCTGCAAATATGTTAGAGAACAGCTTGTTAAAGCATAAATCTTGAAAGAACAAAGACAACTCTTAATAAAGAATCAGTCATGAAGTTTATGAAACTTGGATCTCGACCCGATACTTTCTATACAACTGAGGATGTCAGGTAACAGATATGATTCAATATTTTGTTCAGTAACTGTTTGTTAAAATTAAGAATTTCCTGTTTTTGATGACAAGTTTGCATTTCTTTAATATTAGGTCCGTCTCCTCTGAAATCTCCAGTGACCTTATAATTCAAGTGAATGGAACTAGATACTTGCTTCACAAGGTATAAAAAAAAGTTTTATTTTTCCTTTTTTTTTCTTAGAAAGAAGTTATTATTTTTTTAATTATTGGTTTTAGTTTCTGTTGGATTTGAGTATAATCTGATGCTAAGTTAATGGTATGCAGTTTCCTCTGCTTTCAAAGTGCTTGCGGTTACAGAGACTCTGCTTTGAATACCCTGAATCTGCAAAGCATCAGATCATTCAGCTGCCAGATTTTCCTGGAGGAATCGAGCCATTTGAGCTATGTGCAAAGTTCTGTTATGGAATAACAATCACACTCAGCTCTTACAACATTATCACGGCAAGATGTGCTGCCGAGTATCTACAGATGGTCGAGGAAGTGGAAAAGGGAAATCTTCTTTACAAGATTGAAGTTTTCTTCAACTCTTGCATACTTCATGGTTGGAAAGATTCTATTGTTACCTTACAAACCACAAAGGCATTTCCTTTATGGTCGGAGGATGTTGGAATTACTAACCGATGCATCCAAGCAATTGCCTCTAGAGTCTTGACTCATCCGTCGAAGGTAAATTTGTCTGAAAGTCATTCTAGAAGAGTAAGGGATGATGTGTCTTGTAATGGAGCGGACAGTCGGAGGGATAAACTGACGAGCAAAGGATGGTGGGCTGAGGATCTGGCTGAATTAAGTATGGACCTGTATTGGAGAACCATGATAGCTATTAAATCTGCTGGAAAGTTACCTCCCAGTCTTATTGGGGAGGCATTGAAAGTTTATGCAGCCAGATGGCTACCTAACATCTCAAGACCCAGAAATACTGATGTCGGAGCAGCAGGATCAGAGTCAGATTTCGAATCAGACTCGGGTAATGAGCTAAGTTCAAAGCATAGGTTGCTCTTGAAATCAATTATAAGTTTACTTCCAGCAGATAAAGGTGCTGTATCTTGCAGTTTCCTGCTTAAACTGTTGAAAGCAGCAACTATTCTAAACGCTTCCTCTTCTACAAAGATGGAATTGGCAAGAAGGGTAGGACTTCAATTAGAGGGAGCAACGGTTAATGATTTGTTAATACCTTCTCTTTCAAATTCAACTCATACAATTTATGATGTAGACATCGTAATTACCATACTAGAGCATTTCATGTTACAAGGGCAAACTCCTCCAACCAGTCCTTCAAGGGCCAAGTTGCGATTTGAAAGGAGAAGACGGTCTCAGTCCACCGAGAACATTGATTCGGAGTTCCAAGAAAGTAGAAGATCTTCCTCTGCATCACATAGCTCAAAGTTGAAGGTAGCAAAGCTTGTGGATGGTTATCTTCAAGAGATTGCGACAGATAAGAATTTGCCTCTCACAAAATTTATTGCCATTGCTGAGACTATTCCGGATTTCGCAAGGCTTGATCATGATGATCTCTACAGAGCTATTGATATTTATCTCAAGGTACAAACACCTAAATGGCTTGTGATTAAACCGTAGTTGAGTTGAATTGAATGAATGAATTTCAGTTTCATTACTTCGTATGATTATTATTACTATTATTAGAAGACTGGACGTCTTTGTAATCTCTCTTGTAATGAACATCCAGTCACATCCGGACCTAAACAAGAGCGAACGGAAAAGGTTGTGTCGGACCTTGAACTGCAAGAAACTGTCTGTCAAAGCCGGTATGCATGCTACGCAAAACGAGTTGCTCCCATTAAGGGTAGTAGTGCAAGTCCTGTTCTTTGAGCAAGCAAGAACAGCAATGTCTGGTGGCAAGGTAACTGAACTACCGAGCAACATCAAGGCACTTCTTGTTGCACATAACATTGATCCATCTAGGCCTACGGTAGCATTAAGCACCACTACAAGTATTCAAACAGATGATCAATGGAGTGTCTCCGGCCTTAAATCGCCTCGATCAAAACGATCAACTCTACAAATGAAGTTGGCTGAAGATGATGATGGCAATGAATGTGATCTGCAATCAAATGGAATCAGGAGAACTTCCAAACTCACGCCTTCTCGTGCTCTTCCAGGAAGACCTAAAAGGATGCTCACTAGGCTACTGTCCGTCAATGGAAGTGTTAGAGAAAAGAATTAAGTGAGATTGCTGTTTATTTTCCAGGCAACAGATAGTATGATTTTTCACTTCGATCATCTTGAAATTTCCCTTGTATTATGTAGCTGAAAACAAAAAGAATTTACCTTTTTTTTTCTTTTTGAACTAGAGAAGGATTTCAAGATCAGTATATCAGGAAATTGCAGGACCAACATGTCCTCCCTGTTTGTTTAGAATTCTGCAGCACCTGCCCTTGTATCTTGGTTGCAGTTGTCCTGGACTCATTTGTTTCACCACTGCAATCAGTGATCTTTTGTTTTCCCCTGAGACGCTTTTCTTTTTCTGACATAAAGCAGAGCTGTTATGTTGGAGTTGGAATGTTTTCATTTTTGTCCAGTCCCTTTAACTTTTAAGCTAATAATGTCAGATGTCGCTTGAAATTTCCACAGCAACACATTGCTATTTTCGTTTGAGTTGTGAAATATGCCGCCTGTGGATTCTTTTTGGTCAGGAATTTCCTCCACTGAACAAAAAATTCCATTTCTATTTAATTAGTTTAAACATGCATTATTGTTATATTTATGCATGTTTTGCTTAATTTTTTGGAAAATAACAGTCACACACGAACCAAGCAGACGAAAATCCAAGCTCATCAGAAAGGAAACAAGAAATGAAAAACCAAAATCTACTCTTTTATGTGGAAAAGGGGAAACTAGGTGAATATGCATACATCAGACAGGCTCCGAAAATATGTACGAGCAGAAACATATACATGTAAAGGTAGAGCATGCTGCTGATGATCCCTAGCCTACTGGCTAGAGAGGTGCCCCAGCTCTTGAAGTCTGGTTTGAGTTTGGATGTCATCAAACTCTGCAATACAGGAAGGTTTTAAAGTTCTCCATCCCATAACTCTTCAAGGGTCTTGTACGGTCCGTTATCTGAAACTAGTTCCTCTTTAGCCTGTAATCTTTGTTGTGGGATTTGATTGATCTTGTCATGATCATCCTCTGATAATGACCAATCAAAGATATCCATATTCTCCTTTAATCTTTCTTTCCTATAGCTCTTAACAACAAAACTGACTCCTTGTTCATGCGCCCATCTCAGGCAAACCTGCCAAGATGAATAATCAACTACATGAATCATTCGTAGTTAACACAGACCACATAATGCTTAGAGATTATGTTCCATCCATTGAATTGATTTGTTGACCTCAATTAAGAGCTTAAATTAGTTGAATGGTTGTTTAACGGGAGGGACAAAGAAAATTTAATGTCAACTGCCAAGGAAACCTGAGCTACAGTCTTTCCACGAGCCTTTGCAATCTGATTCAGAACTTCATTATCCATAACTAAATCGCTGCCCCAACGAGTCCCCTTAGCGCCGAGAGGCGAGTAAGCAGTCACAACGATGCCATTAGCTTTGCAAAACTCTCTGAGCTTCTTCTGTTGCCAGAGAGGGTTCATCTCCACCTACAAATAGCAAAAATAAATCATCCCCAAGTCACCAAAACTAGTTCGTTGAAATGAAACTTTAAACAACAAAAGCTCACTTGATTTACTGAAGGAGGAATTCTAGCAAAGGAAAGCAAATTTTGAAGCTTCTTGCACGAGAAGTTGCTAACTCCAATTGCCTTTGTCAGGCCAAATTGTTGGCATTCTTCCATGGCTGCCCATACAGACTTGAAGTCCATTGGTAATAGATCATGCTTAGGAATTGGAAACACCATTCTTCCAGGTGTGCAACTGATCGGCCAGTGAACCAAATAAAGGTCCAGGTACTCCATTTGAAGTGTCCTGCATACAAAACATTTGCTCAAATTTAACCATTTTTCAAATTTATCATAACTTGTCAAATATAGTCAATTTGCTCATAAATTTTCTGAAATAGCATAAATTGTTTCTTTTAAGTGTATGGAATTTTCAAGTTTGTGACTTTTTGAAGCTGAAATTTAGAGACACATGAGATGAAAAATTGATCAAATTAAGGTAAATTTACCATATTTTCAGATAAATTGATAGATTGATCAAATACTTCATATTATTCACGTCAAACCAAAAAAAGTTTACGTTTAACAGTATTGGGTCTTCAAATCTGCGAAAATCATCGATTCATCGTAAAAATCTGAGATTTCTCGACGAACCAGAGATGGGTATTGTACGCTTACTTGAGGGAATTCTTTAGAGCAGGAATAACAAGATCACCATGAGCATCGCAGCACCATAGCTTAGAAGTGATGAAAAGCTCCTCTAGAGAATTAACAAATCCTAGTTTAAGTGCTTCTGCTATGGCTTCTCCAACAGCTTTTTCTGACTTATAAAGTGGAGATGTATCAAAGTGTCTGTAGCCAATTTTTATCGCCTCCATAACTGCCGTCTTCATTAAAACTTCATCCATTGGGCTCGCCGCCGTGCCCATTCCTATCACCGGCATTTCACGGTGGCCGGTGGAGGAAATCAGTCTCATCTTTAACATTTGCTGGTCTTTATCCATTTCTCAGAACTTTTTCTTGTTTCTTTGTAATATTTTCCTACCATTTTATATTAGAATCAGAAGTTTAGCTCAACGGTCCTCCAGGTTTGTGTATTTGCATAGGCAAGGGCATTAAGTTCCAAGCTTCAACTTTCCCATATCCGCCATGACTATTCATGCAATTTGATCAAATACAGAAATTCCAAAATATGAACAAGCGCTAAACAGAGTTCAATATTGGCCTGAAGCTATTAACATGTATCTGGGTCAGGTCCAGCAAAGAAGGAAGTGGGTCTGGATGATAGATGAAGAAATGGATTGGGTTAGTAAAGAAACAACTTTTACGGAATTGGGTCATTAGATTTTGATGAAACAACTTGAGGAAGTGTTTTGGGTCAAGTCGATTAACAGCTGATTGGACTATACTTCTTGGGTTTGATCCCATTTCTTGTCAAGAAATCTTAGGGAGAAAAATTACAGTTGAATAACCGATCTCGAGTAGATATTTTTCTACTTGAATTAGATGCCTTGAATATCGGGTTAGATCGGATAACTGCCAAACTGGACAAGATTGTGGAGTAGTAGCATCAAATATGGTTGGGAATACTGAACCGGAATTAAAGGCTTTTACAAGCAATGCCCCCAGGCCTTCCAAAAGGCCATAAGACTGAGGTCTGATGGTCTGAAAGTTGGATAATCTTTGAATTGTATTTCAATATTTCTGACTATCAAAACTAGTGGGAAACTCACAGCAACCTCGACCGCTCATTTGTATTAGCAGCCAAAATCCACCCTAACCTTCTTTCCTTACCACCACAAAATCCAACCTTTTTCTTAATATTCATAACACAAAAATTCTAAAATGCAAACCTCTTCATTCTTCCACCGCCACCAACTCTTCTCTTTTCAACACCTGCTTCTTCCATGGCAAAGAATCTACCCGAATAATTCTTTACCTCTCAATTCTCTTCTGTCCCTTCCGCTTTTTTCCTACTTTCTTCCTAGACATGACTTCCTCTTATTGTTTATCTTCCGCAAGAAACACTACCTGTCAGGATACTCTGCTTTTGCGCATTTCTCATTCTTGCCTTTACAGAAATCGGTTGCAAAGAGAGAGCTATCCTTTCAAGTCAAACCAAACTCTACAAAAGTATTTTCTTCCCTTTCTGAGACTCAAAAAATCTAAATTTTCACACCCTTTTGCTAGTGTATCATCTTTTGCAGATGCTGGAGGTGAAGAAGAGAAAAAAGAAGGAATTCAGGTTCAGAAACATCAACAAACCTTGAAAAACCATGAAAATGACTTACCTGGAATGGCTCAGGCCTTTCATATATCTACAAAAACTGCATCTGCTATTTCCATATTTATAGCATTTGCTGCTCTCAGTCTTCCATTCTTCATGAAGTCTTTAGGAACTGGATTGGGCTTAAAGACGAAGATATTATCTTATGCAACACTGTTGTTTGGATTTTACATGGCTTGGAATATAGGTGCCAATGATGTGGCTAATGCCATGGGGACTTCGGTCGGTTCCGGAGCATTAACTCTCCGGCAAGCGGTGGTCACTGCCGCTATTCTGGAGTTTTCAGGAGCCTTTCTGATGGGCACCCATGTGACAAATACAATGCAGAAGGGGATTCTTATGACTAGTGTATTTCAAGGCAAGGATACTCTTCTCTTTGCTGGCTTGCTTTCTTCTTTGGCTGCTGCTGGTACTTGGTTGCAGGTGCAGTTTCTATTTCCTTAAAAACTCGTCTTCAACCATTCTAAATATTCTATCAAAATTATTATTTTATTGGTTATTTTAGTCGGGGTAATCATTTCGAATTAGCTAACTTGGTTTGATCATTTTATACTAGTGATTTGGATCTAAAAGTTAACTAGACCAATTGACCTGCTGCAATTGTGAGCAACAAGCTTTCGAGTTGTATTCTAATGCTTGATCCTGTGTTATCCAGTTTGCCTCATATTATGGTTGGCCTGTCTCCACCACACATTGCATTGTAGGATCGATGGTGGGATTCGGTCTAGTGTATGGAGGAGCAGGTGCTGTGTTTTGGAGTTCACTTGCAAGGGTGATTTCGTCTTGGGTGATCTCACCAGCAATGGGAGCAATGGTGTCGTTCCTCGTCTACAAATGTATCCGTAGGGTATGTCTATGTTGTTATGATTTTAGACTTCAATATAACATTCAGGTTTCTTCATGCATGCTACGTGCCTTAGCTTGTAATAAGCAGCAAGGCTGTAAATAATTATTCATGATAGTTCAGTTTTTGACTAGGTAGAAATTAGCTCGTAATCAATGCATCTGAGAACCATCCTTGGTTTGGCAGTTTGTTTACAGTGCTCCAAATCCGGGACAAGCTGCAGCTGCAGCTGCTCCAATTGCTGTCTTTGCGGGAGTAACTGGAATCTCATTTGCAGCATTTCCTCTAAGCAAGACCTTTCCTATTGCTTTTGCACAGGCTTTGGCCTGTGGTGCTGTTGGTGCCTTCTTAGTATACAGACTAATCAACAAACAACTCGGTCATCTCCTCGTTAAGGCTAAGGCGAAGACGAAACAACCAGAGCCAAAAGAGAGTAGCGTCCAGAACAAAAATGTTGGATTCCTATCTGATTTTGCAGGACCAACAGGTACCCAATTGGAGATAGTTTACGGGGTTTTTGGGTATATGCAAGTTCTGTCAGCCTGCTTTATGTCATTTGCTCATGGTGGAAACGATGTCTCGAACGCGATTGGTCCTTTGGCTGCAGCATTGTCGATTCTTCATGGTGGTGCTAGTGGAACAGAGATAGTTATCCCAACTGACGTTCTCGCTTGGGGAGGATTCGGTATAGTGGCAGGGTTGACAATGTGGGGGTATAGAGTGATAGCAACAATAGGAAAGAAGATAACAGAACTTACACCAACAAGAGGATTTGCAGCTGAGTTCGCTGCGGCTTCAGTGGTTCTCGTTGCTTCCAAGTTGGGGCTGCCGATTTCTGCGACACATACATTGGTGGGTGCGGTCATGGGAGTAGGATTTGCAAGAGGACTTAACAATGTGAGGGCAGAAACTGTGAAAGAAATTGTTGCTTCGTGGCTTGTGACTATTCCAGCTGGTGCAACGTTTGCTGTTATCTATACATGGATCATGACCAAGTTTTTGTCTTCCGTATTATGAGTGTACATTTATACGATTAAAAACGACTTGATGTATGTGATTAATCAAAAATCACTCGTCTATTCACAGAAAATTAATGAAATGATTGCATCATTTTGTCCTGATGTGAATTTCTTCCATTGAAATTCACAAAATACGAAAACTGAGGAAATTGGTCTTGTTTTCTGTTGCTAGCTCGTGTTTTGAAAATCAGACTTTTCTTGTTTTTAAATTCGTTGTGTCAATGACGAGCAAACACTTTCATGATATTACCTCTAATTGTTCAGCTCTTCTAAATGACAGAAGGTAGAGTTTAGCAGCAGTTTTGGGCACTTGCGAGGGGCCGGCTGGAGGACGAAGAAAAGGGTTCCTGTTTTCCCCCCATACAAGTACATTCTTGAAACTGCCATTTGTAAACTTTTTTCTGGATAAGTCCATACGACACCCGTCAGCGAACTAATATGCAACCATTATGGAGGACATGCATGTGGATGGAGGATGATTCCACACTGGTGTCACTAATGATGAGCCCATTACAGATTCTGCATACAAGGCTGAACCCAACTGAGAAAAACCTCAGTTTGAAATTCTTCGAAAGTTCGTACAGAAATATCAAATTTCAGAAGAAATCATGATTATTGAAGAGATACAAGTGAAAAATAGTTTAAAACAGATTCCATACTGATCATGTAAAGGGTCATCAAACCTGATAAACAGGCACTAAACAAGACAGCAGCAAAACAAACGCTGTCACTTATTTTTCCAGTGAACAGAAATTTGACTGTTCGGTAAGTTCCCAGGAAAACAAAAACCAGAGATTAAATGATAAAGGAGACAGTTCTTGTATCGAGGTCAGACTAGGTTCCCATCCTGATCCACGAAGAATTCTCCCCTTCGGCAGAGGTGGTACGAACGGCTTCTTTGCTGTAACATTTCTCCTCACTGGCCGCTTCGAGTCCCTTGTCCGTCTTCCCTTGGAGGAGTAAAATTCTTTAGCAGAAGCAACAGATTCATCTGAAATGTCATTTACTTGACTCCCAAGTAATGTTTACTTCATCTTTATCTTCACCGTATTCTTTCACTTTTGCCTTTGCCATTTGTTTATGTTTCAATTTCCTGGCCGTAGATGTTGGAATTATCAAATATTTCTGACCAGGAAATAAATTCTCATCCGGCCGTAAAAGGGATTGCTGGGGATTTCTGAAAACTTCTGGCTTGGCAACACACATCCCTGGAAAATTTTCCAGCAAGTGAGATACAGGAACTTCATGTGGATACAGCTCCTCTCTGCCACCAGCATGAACTATCCTGACAGAAAAATCTCGCGACCATGAGCGTAAATTAAATGATACAGAATCCATTCTCAATTCTTCCTTCTTTCTGGATTCATTTTGAAAGCATCGATTCTGGCCTAACATAACACAGGCCGTCAACATAGCCTTCGATCAAAATGTGTCAGATAAAGCCCTCTCATGACTGTGAACCTGCTGCAGGAAATATGGGAAATGTTGTACCATGTTGCCAGCTATCTGCAATGTCATCATCCGTTGTCAAAGTGGATATACTTTACTTTGTCAACGTTGTACCAGAAAATATTGGAAATATTCGGACAGTTATTCATAGACAAGGGAATAGAATTTTCTTCTATCCGCGAGAAAACCAAAGTTATCTATGGACAAAGGACAAGAAACGGTCCAAAAACTTTTACCATTTTTGAAAGATATCTGATCTTTTTAACATGTGCTACCTATGCAGCACATCCTTTTGCTGCTATCATATTCCCATAAACCAGATGAGACCTGACGTTCCAGCTTCTTCAGTCTTCCACTAATCCAATTATTGTGAAGAATCAAACACCCCTTCTTTTCACAGGCTTTTTTCACGTTTTTCTTCTGCCATAAGTCTAAGTATGCACCATTAGGAAACAGATTCCTGTCCAAGAAATGAACAGTTAGATTCGTTTCAGGTTCCACACATGTATCATCACCAATGCGATTGGATCCACCTTCCCCGCATAATGTATCATAGAAGCTTGGCTGCTCGGACAGACCTGAAGTTGCCGCATGTTCTACCACCTTCTCCAGAGCAGCAATTGTTGAACTATCGGAATGAGCGAAGTAAAAGCCAGAGTTCAAGCGCCTAGGCATGTTCACAGGTCCTGCAGATAGAATAGTAGCACAAAAGGGGTGGAAATCAATGTCATTATGATAAATAAGATGCAATGTGCTTCTAGAAGACGCGTTATTTTTTCAGATTATTTCAGTTTAATCTGATTATTTTCCTTTTAATCCTTGAAAGCAAATGCATTATATGCTCAAAGTAAGACCTGTTTTACTATATTCGTCAGACTGCGCCAGAAGAACAGAAGGACCGAAAGAAGATAGCATTGGTATTGGATTAGCAAACCAATATACATCCACATCACTCATCAGCACAGTGTACCCTAGCTTCAATATTTTCAAAACCATTCTGGACTTGACTTTAGTCACCCTCTGAAAGCATTGACTTCCAAAATGGCAATCATTAAAGCTAATGTTAATTGGGGCTGACAGATCCTGGAAAACTGGCAGGCCCTAGCAGAACATAGAAATACTTTAGTTGAGATGTAAAATGGAACTGCATAGAGACAGAAAGCAATGATGCTAAAATACCTGCAAGACTGCGAACTCATATGTTTCATGATCAAGAGCAGATATTAAGAAATTTGTGACCCGAAGCCGGCGTAATCTGCACACCCAACTCATTAGCATATCCTTGTAACTGTATCCAGCTACAGCAAGCACAACTGTTTTATTCTCATCAGCAGTAACTGAAAGAAGCGACTCCAAGGAAAATGGAAAATCTGATGGTCCTAAGTCCTTGAACTTATCTCTCAGGGAGCAATCTGAGATTTTATCATGTGATTTAATTTTGTGAACACAGGCCATAGTTTTCATCCTCGTCCTGGAATGGGAGACCCTTCTATTCAATAGACTAGGTCTGTCATCCATTAATGGATAAACTTCTTCTGTTATGTCAACATAAAGATATTGGTTATCACACTTCATGAGTTTTACTAAGCTAGAGTAATTAACTTCACGGAAAAACAAGGACCCATATGCAGCCCCAAGATGGGAATTGCCATCATTTTCCCAGGTTCTATTTTTGATATCTGAAGAGCTGTATTCTTTCACTGATTGATTAAACCAATATACATGATCATTCAGATAGAAACTTGTAATGGTCCAACTTGCATCAAAGACAAGCCTGAATTCAGACAAAACAGCCTCATTGATGATCCAGTGATTATGAATCCCCTTTTCATACAAGAATGGAGGAAGCACTCCATTATGAAGAGGAACATCCTTATTGTTCCATGCCAATAATATTCTATCATCACAGCGATTCCACTGCCAACTCTGACTAAGCATGTCCTGCAACTGTTCCAAGAGACTATATCAGTGAAATTTTCTCAATGGGCGATAAGTTTCAGTCTTTACTTGCATTACATTCCTAGATTACCTCCCTGGGTTTCAGCCATTTGCCATCCTCACTTAGCCAGTGTTTTCCAGAATCATCCAAACGAAATGGGAAATTAGAAATATTACGCAATGAAGCCACAAGAAGCCAATCATGGTCAAGTTCATAAGCATGATTTAAAGTGGAAACAAAATCAGGCAGAAGAACGGTTTCTGGGTTGACAAAAACAGTTATATCTGTGGCAAATTCCCGTGATCTTTCCATCATTGAATGAAAAAAAGGGGTACCAAGAAACCTACAATATTAGCATAATTTCTACAATATTAGCATAATTTTACGTTAAATTACCAAAATATAAAAATTCAACTGATACGTGCAATACCAAGAAGCAAAAAACTAAAATATGCTTACGTGAAATCAATACTTGAATCAATGACAACTCGTGAATCAGAAAAATCAGAGGCAAAAGAAACAGCAGAAAGGTCTTGAGTGAAAAGAACGACAGTAATTTGAGTTGATAAACCAAGCCAGGATCGAATGGCAATACTCTGTCTTTCCCCAACAGAACCTGCAAAAGGGTTCGGTGCCGAAAAGATTGTGATTCTGGGAATGCCCATATCGGCGTGATCCGAAAAGGGAGGTGTAAGAATACGGTTGATGGTGAAGGAAGGTAATTTCTGAGTGGTGTACATAGAGAAAGTAATGAGTACAATCCCATATAGCCAAACTGACCAAAGTCCAATTTTAGTAGCCTGTGAAAAAGAGAAATTAAAAACAACATAAAGTAGCAAGGGAATGTAAAGAGAAGGAAAAGGAAATGAAACGAATTGAGAGAGAAGAAAATGAGGAACCTTAATCGCCATCGGAGAGAAGGATGATGATGGCAATGATGATTGAAGAATGAGAGGGAAACAAGGAAAAATATTGTGTTTTAATGAGTAAAGAAAGGGAAAGAGTTCAACTTTAAACAAAAAGGAAGAGAAAAAACAATGGAAGAATAACAAACGGAAAAGGCGGCCACTAGTATTGGCATTGCAGCACCACCGCCAAGACGGGTGGAAGAGAGAGAGAGCGGAAATGCATGTGAGAGTCAAACCCACGTCAGCTTTCCACTGTTTTTGATATATTTTTTCTTCTTAATTCCTCGGGCCTCTGCCTTGTTTTTATTAATGAAGTATAAGTTTACCTTGTAACTCTGCCAAATCCAGTCAACCATTGGGATTAATATGTTATCATTTTTTGATATTCATTAATTATCCTAATAAAACCATCATTTAATGCTGAATATGAAACTCATTCGGACCTTCCTTCAAATTCTTATAATTAAGTTATTAGATTTAATTATATTTTTAAGATAAACTATAGTTTACAATCCTTGTGAATATTCGTCCCATTGGAACAAAAGAGGTGAGCAAAAAGGTTTGCTTTTCAACCAATAATCCAATTCACACTGGTTCCAGGTCAAAATGCAATTTATTACGAATAGAAATTCTTAATGCTTATTCATGTCATTCCCCAAGTGACAAAATATTATCATTAAAGATTGAAACCGAATCCAAAAGGAAGACTGACAATTCAGAGGCAATCCAAATCGTTGTTAGAAACCAGCTTCCAACAGCCATTCGATTATGACTAGAAAAGCTGCCTATTTTCTATGCTCCGAAAGAAACAAGAGTCAAACCCCCTTTTGGAATTTTATACTGATAAACCAAACAAGCAGACCAAAGGGTCAGGATTCTGAATACTACAAGCTCATTTTTCATGCATTTAACTCTGGACATGAGACCAAATAGCGTGCTGGGATTCACTTACCCATCACTTGCTTCCTTGCTATGGCCAAATCATACAACTGACAAACAACATAGCCTACTGTTCTAATACCAACAACATAGAATTACGTAACTGATAAATCTGTGGTCGACCTTGATCAAAAATGATAATTATTAACAACCTGAACCTGACGTGGGCATGTTTGTAGTTTGTAACAGGATTCTGCGGCAAGATTCTGTTGGACCGCTTGGACCTTCTGTTAGCAGACAGAATTTTAAAAATAATTGAACTCCCTCCTCCACTGCTACCATACACAGGACATTTCACCGGTTACATGGTCTAATGAATTTGTTTCATGGATTAACATATCTTGAAAGCCACTTGTGAGAATTCCTTGCTTTCCTTGGCCTTTATCATTGCAACAGCGCATCCACTAGAATCATCTATGCCGCCGAACGGGTGATTTGGATCTTGATCTCCTTCTCCTGCAGAAAGCAAGTCAAGTTACTGAACCAGGCAGAATCTTTAAGTGCCAAATAACGGAACCTGATGCTTTCACCTGGGAGTATGTGGTTGTATGTCTCAAAAACATTAATACAATCTTAATCTTAACGGCTACAGAGCAACATACCTGGAGCTCTCAAGAGAAGAATAGGGGGAATGCCTGCGCTGAGAATGCTTGCTATGAGGTGACCGCGAAACTTGTCTAGAAATAAAAACACCCATCACACTTATTTTGTGAGTCAGACAGACACAACTCGACGAAATTCTTTTTGTCCTTAGTATAGTCAAAACATCATTAAAAACTGTCTTGATCATGAACTCCTCTGCTACTAAAGGCATAAAATTATCTACTTCATCAAACACCAAGTATCCAAGTTATTCAATTCAGACCGAAGATTAGATTTACTTGAGAAAAAAGTATCAACCTTTCATACTTAGGAAGATGAATCAAACAGAAATATCCAAGACACACATCCATTTCTATCATTTTTCCAATCGATGACGTAATATTTGAACACTTTGGGAGAAGAGATTGCAACCAGATAGACCATATCTTTGACTATCATTAGGGTGAGTGGAATGAGGAGAATGCACAGAAACCATAAACATTTCTGGCACTTCTTTGAGGATTGCACTCTAAAACCAGTAAGAAATACATCGCCAAGAATTTCTTCAATGAACTTGCGTGAATTATGTAAAAATCCATACATTAACAGAAGGTAAACCCCATCATGTAGACGGACAGAAATGAAACAAATTGCTGCTCATAAACAAATACAAGTTTGCAGAGGGAAAAAACAAAGAACTTCAATGAAATGCTCATAGCCAGTTCATGCATCTTGAAAATATTCAAAGGTCCCACCAACATTTTCTTCATACTACATAGGCAGAGCTTGTCAAGTGACTTTCTATGCATATTATAGGAAAACAAGACAAACAATATGGCAAAAACTGAAATCCAAATTTTCAGGCAGAAAGATAAATATAAACATAAACACAACTTTCAAAAAGAAACCATCAAAGCAATTCAGCCAACAAAAACCCCAGGCCAGACGTTCAAACTTTCAAGTGCACCAAAGCTGTTGAAGCCACAATGGGTTCAAAATTTTATTTGACAAAGCAATTCACAAGATTTTCGATTTATCACACAAAAGTTCAAAATTTTATTTGATATCTTTCTTACCCAGGTGAACCATACTGTTTGATAAGAATGCCAACTGGTTACCAACATTAACAAGTAATTAGCAGATTATAATGACAAAAAATACCAACATCAATAAGCTTCATCTCAAGATTTTCCATAAGATGTCTCCAAGCCACAGTAGAAATTTGGATATTAGATCTGCCAAGACAAATGAAAATTAAGAGTAAAGTGTAAAGAATACTGATAACGGGGTACCTTCTCCTAGACCTGACAGGTGATGGTGATAAGTTTCGCTTTCTTGAATGTGCCTTTCTGCATTACAAAGAAAAAGAAAGAGAATGGGAATATGCATAAAAGACAAGCATAGAATTACGAATAAACAATGTCTCAGAAGAGAACCTCTTAGAATCATTTGATGCTTCATCACTTGAATCTTTGTCCTTGCTAATTCTACCTCGACTGCTAGTTGAAGAGGAACGCCTTCTCTTGTGCCTGCTTGATTCACTAGTAGGTTTACGTTTTGCTCTATCCTCCTCCTTATCCTTTGTCCGACCTCTTTTTCTATCATCATCTTCTCTCGCAATCGATTTGTTAAGCTTCTCTAACTCTTTCCTATCCTCCTTGGCATCAAGTTTGGTCCTTTTTTTGGATTCAGATTCCTTTGCCTTTTCTCCAGACCTATCACCTCGATCTTTCATTTTTTCTCTTGAACCATTTTGATCTTCTTTTTTCTCCTTTCTTGGATGCATTTCATTATCTTTCCTGTGATTTCCATCTCCTTTCTCATCTGTCCTGCTTCCAAGCCCTACATCCTTATTGTCTTTTCCAAAATGACTCCTTTTACTTTCATGTCGACCATCCTCGTCTGATTTCAGCTTGGTTGTTTTATTTTGAGAATCATCTGCAGCATTTTCTTCAATGGTAACTCTTGAGCTAGAGTCACTGGTGTTGTGCGCTGCTTTTCGACCATCAACATTCTTATCAACATCCTTGGCTTGAGGAACCACTTTTGAAGAATATTTATGCTCACTCAAGTTTCCCATAGCACCACTGAATTGATTTTTGGCCTCAAACGAGATGATCCTACTCAAATCAGTCCCCGAATCTGTCTGCTTGCTGTTCATTCCAGTTTCAACAGGTGAGCTGCCATTTTCAGCAGCATAAATTGTATCGTTTGAAAACTTTGGAGTGCTTGATTGCTGAAGAGAGCTATTTTTCCTAAAATTTGATATGCTTGAACTCTTAATTTCATCATCCTCATCATCAGATGCATAATTAGCAAGACCCAAAACATTTCCAGGGGCACTAGAACTGGACTTTTCGCTGACATCTTCAGCTTCAGGCTCTTTGGCTTTACCTGGAACAAAAACCTTGGAAGAAGCCTTGGGATTTGGGACTTCTGGAGCGGCTGAAGACACTTTGTGATTTGCGGTACCAGTATTTTGCTCAACTAGAAAACAAAACATTGAAAGTTAGAATGATGTTTTTCACTAGAATTAGTCAAATGAGCATTCATCTCTACCAACATATATAATGAAATAAAGATGACTATAGAACACATACTTTCAGTGGGATCATCTTCATCAAGAACTCTTGTTGCAATTTCATCAAACAGCTCATCAGTGACCTACTCAGAAACGAGGAAGTTAAAAAACTAACATAGGATAAAAGTAAACAGATGACCATTAGATTTTACGCAGCTAACCTTTAGAAGAACTTCAGTTAGAACACGTTTTATTTCTTGATTAATGGCAGCAGCTCGAGAAGCTGCATTGTCATCCTCCTTCAGAACCAAGACAAAAAAGACAAGGGGCAGATATTCATTTTAACTAAAGCAATAAAAAAGCTCATTGAAACCTATTTTAGAGTAAGAAATTAAAGAATCAAAACAGATCAAAAGCTAAAAGATCATCACTAAAACAAAATAAGAACCTCATCTTCATCCTCTTCCTCGGTTGATCTAGAAGTATCGATACTTTTGCTATCAGCCTGATCACTTTTCCCGTATGATCTATCAGCCCCTTCATCCTCTATGGACTGGGTTTCCTCTTTGGCATGCTCTAAAGAAGACCGAGTGATAACAGATGCATTCTTGATTATTTCTTCTTTAAGCCAATTAGGCACAGAAGCCTGCAAAACTAACGCACGACAAGTTAACAATTTTAACTCATAAAAACAGAAAACCAGTCTAAAACAATTGCGCACCTTTTTAGGGCGTTCAGCAGCACCAGGAACCCCGTAGGCATCACCTGGAAAACTTGCTGCAGGATGAAGTGCAGACCCAGGACCAAGCCCATATGACAAACTTGTGGCTGGAATTGTTGGTTGAAAATTTGGACCAGGGAAGCTTCCAAATGATGGTGCACCATGTCCTGAAACAGGAGATGGCATGGCTACTGATGGATCATGCTGCAACATTTATTAAATGTCAGTACAATGAAATAATTCTATAAGAAATGAAAGAAATTCACATAACCATAATCAATACCTGATGCCCTGATGGAAGACCAGGAGAAATTGAAGGATAAACAGCACCTGTTGCAACCGCAGGAGCCCAGGAACTAGTAGATGGCAATGGTGCCACGGGGCCAAGGCCTATTACACTCCCTGCTGAATCATGATGAGCAGCATAACTAGATTGCACATGCGGATCTTGATCATGGGTAAAGCTGGGCATAAAATCTAAAGGCTGGTTACTAAGGTCAGCAGTGGGATGAGTTCCCTGATTCTCGTAAGCAAAGGGCTGTACAGTCAAAACTGATCCACCATGAGCAGGCAATGATGGTTGAACTTGATGCTGTCCTTCATGGATGGAGGATATGGGTAAAGGTAAGGATTTGTACAGCTGATCTTTTTGGTCGGCGGTTTCTTCTTTACCTGCCATGTAATACAACAGAAAATTTGAAAAATTAAAAATGAGATGAAAAAGTATACCAACAGAAACTAATGTTGGCTATCAATGATCTCATTCTCAGTTGACATGCAGAAATGCTTGACTAAGTACGTATCTTGGATAACCACTACTTTCAGCTTTCTTTCAACCAAACAAATGGATCAATTCAATTAAAAAAACAAGCATATACCACATTTCCACCTCTTTCACAGTCATTCAAAGCAACTTACTCATTCATGCAGACTTACAGAAGCAAATTGATAGGTTCCAACACCATGTAAAAATGCTCTTCATTGCATATATTGGAAAACCAGAAGCAACAAAATTTTCAAGTTGTGACAAGAATCATGAATTTAACATAATCACATAATCACATGGAGTGGCTGTACATCTGTTCTGTTCTGTACCGTAGAGCAAACAGAAAGTATTATCCCAACAGAGCATTTCTCCAGACATATGTTTTTACTATATTGCATTTCATTTAGCAAATGAAACAAGAACAGTTAACATAGACCAAAAAAGAGTCGTTCTCTCAATAATTCAACCCAATCCTCATCAACAGCCAGCCAGAAAGCTGCTTAAGATGTAGAAATGGAATACCCAAACAGAAGTTCTTAATTGCCTATGTTAGACAAAACATGTCAATAGAGCATCGACAACACTACTACTGGAAAATTAAAAGGTTAAGCCACAAAATCCATTATCATAGGAAAGATTCCCTTCTCAATCAAATTCCACTGTACACACAGATCACTTAGACCTGAAAAACAACACATGGAAAGATCCATCTGAATGGTTGTCCAAGATAATTGAAATAATACAACCTACAAAAAAGTGCATTCCATAGTGGTCGTGGAATACATGTTTCACATGCAAATACAATGCACTGAATAAATCATTACCTGTAACAGAAGAATAACTAGAAGGTACCTCCTGCTGAAGAACAGATGGACCTGTAGGCGGTGCTCCAGCTGAAGTTCCACCTCCAACAGTGTAAGGTATATGGCCATCAGGAACACCAGAAGCGGGTTCAGAATTGAATGATGCATTCTCCTGCAAATAAGATATTGGTGGCTGATGTGAAGGGGCGGTTGAAACTGGAAACTGTTGATATCCTGGCACGGGATATTGCTGTTGCTGAAATTCTTGATAGTGAGAATCAGTAGTTTGCTGGTACTGTTCATGAAAACGATTCTGCTCTTCCATTCTGCCAACCTGTGTAAATTGAGACTGAGTATATTGATCCTCCATCGCAGCTTTTTGTGCTGCCCATGCTCTCGCTCTAGCAGCCCAATCCTCTGCATCGTTATGGGCTGCCACTGCACAAATCATAGAAGTTCAAGAAGGGGAAGGGAAAAAAACAAACACACATGATAAAATAAAGAGAGAAACAAAAGCCACATTGTACAGGTAAAAACAGCCATAAAGAAAATGAAAACCGATGCTCGTGAAAGAAGCAAAAGACGTAAGAATAATTAATTAACCCACCAAAATACAATTCAAGAAATGATCAAGTCTAGTACAAAAGTCACCTGTAAGCAGTTACATTCCGATAGCACTAAACATTCATCGTAAGTACCTCTACATACAAAACTGAAAGAAGAAAGCTAACCATGGTAATCCCAGCTTTGCTGCTGCTGTTGATGCTGTCCCCAATTTGAATTTCCCCATTCCTATAAAAGCAAAACAATGAAAGCATTAAGCATTAACAAGGAAGCACCGAAAAAAATGCAGGTAGAGAGTAAAGAAGAGATGGAGATATAGAGAGACAGTATTACCTGATTAACCTGAGGGTAAGATTGGGAAACGTGAGGATGAGTGGAAGCCTGAGGTCGAGGAGGAGGAGGAGGAAGGGGAGGTGGCTGAGGGAACTGGTGGTGAGACGGGTACGGATGGGTGGGTGCTGGCGGAGGCGGAGGATGAGAGGGATAAACCGAAGACGGAGGAAGCACCGCCCACTGTTGATGCATGGGAGGAGGAGGGGAGTGAGGAGGAGGAGGAGGTGGTTGTTGCGGATGGTACTGAAATTGATTGGAGAACCATGAGCCTTGTGAAGGGAGAGGAGGTATGGGCTGCTGATGGTGGAGGTAGTGGTGGTGAGGATCCGGTGGTGGCGGTGGTTGCTGCGGCGGTCTCATGTATCGATTGTGTTGGGGTTGGTATGCGTCCATGTTGGGGCTCTAGGTCTTTTCTTTTCGTTCTTGGGGGGGGGGTTTGATTTTTATTAAATTCAATTTAATTAAATGCACCCATTATTCCTAATACTCTTTTTCTTTTTTTTTTTTCTTTTTTTTTTTGGACTCACATTTTAATCTCCTTTCATAACATCAATATATCACTTAATTCAAACTTAAAACTACTTATCAAATCTAACATGCATATAATACCCTAATTATATATTATAATTCCCATGCTAATTTAACCTACTGTATTACATATTTACCATAAGTAAAGTAAAGTAATTCATCGTTATTTAGCACATTTTTATTGCTGAAGTGCTTTCTGTATTTGTTTCATTGATGAGTGCTCCATGGATCCGCCATTCTTTCGGATGGACTTGAGCCAGACTCAAATGGGCTCGGCCCATACCTCTTCCGGTTCAATCCAATTCAAGATGCATCATTTCCATAATTATCCCTCTAACCATATTAATTATTAAAGATTTAATAAATGGAGTAATTAAGATATTTTTAGCATGTCATCATGTTTTCCAACACGTAAAAGGATCATGATCTTAATGATATCGACCGGCAGCGGAAGTGCCCACGTGTACGGGGATCCAAACGACAAATGGCATGACAACAAAACTTATCATCACAGTGAAGTAGTTCTGTTGTTTCTTTGCGAATCGTTGCCATCCATACAGACATGATTTTACATTTTAAAAAATTTATCATGTTTTTTATTTGTAAATAATTTCAATATCTCAATCAGAAATTTAAGATAAAGACAAATTATATTTGATATTTACAAATACATGCACGCACGCACGTATTAAGTTATAAATGTTTTTATATTTTAACTAAATTAAAATATATTTCAAAGGACATGTCAATGATGTTTCAGTTTGGAATTATCGGCTCTTGGTATCTCAAAAGGTGATGCCCTCACCCCAAGGGCCCTCACACCCGAGCCTGAACAGTTATGAAGGGATAAATCACGGTACCCAGCGGCCTCCTAAATAGAATCCGTGGTCTTGGTACCCACAAGGAGCCCATCCAGAGAATGTGACTCCCACACTGCGACTGTCAATACTAAACTCTTGGTATCTCAATACCTACCCGAGTACCAACTGAGCTACGTCCATGCGGATGAAATTATCGGCTCTAGTTCGATATGTAGGTGTTATCGTTTTCTTTTATTAGAGGAACCGTTGCTTTTCCTAATTAATTGTTTAATAAATATAACTATTCAGTTTGAACCAAAACTATTCTAACTCCAAATCTATAACTTCATCCTTCCATGTTTAAATTATAAATAAATGGATGACTTTATATAATTATATGAAATAAAGTATTTCATTTATAAAAATAAAAAAAATAAATATATATATAATTATTTGCATGCTAAAATGCTAATTTGTAGATAAAATGAAAATCATGGGGTGTAGGTGGGCGGATCAAGCGTGTTTTCTGTCAGATGGGTGCCTCTTTGTCGGATATTAAATTTGGTATTTTTTTAAAAACCATAAGTAAATAATATACCCATGCAAATTTATTTGTTTAACTTAACGTAAATATCAGGGGACGATAAATAAAATCAAATCTAATAGTTTAGTTTATACTAAATAGAGACAATTAATTACTTTCTTTTATAATTTTAAAAGAAAACGTTATCATATTTTAATTGTAAAAAGTTCAATTGGTAAAGCGGAACGTATGCAATAGGAATTGGAAGGAGACGAGACGTGGCCGCCACCACCTCATTCCGATGTCCTGGTAAATAATGTGTGGAACCTGTGACCATTGACTCGTTGACTCGTCTCCTCCTCATTTCATTCACCTTTGGGCTTTCTTACAAATAATATATATTAAAATTACTGGATTATACTTTTACTATTTTTATTTATATTTAAATCCTTACTTACAAAACCCAACTGGAAATTTAGTAAAAGTATTTGGTAAGTAATCACTAATTACATGGTCCTAATTACTTTCGAAAGAAATCCGACCCATTTTCTCGGCCGGTTTTCTTTCCTTCAACCCCCAAACCACACGGCCGTTACTCTGCCCACCCTTTTCCGTTCACGCACAAAAGAGAGAGAGAGAATAAGAATAATAAAAAAAACACAATTTCCCAGAAAACAAAAGCAAACATTCGACTGAGGAATTAACCTGAAAAACTCCTTTCAATCTTTGTTTGTATCTCTATCTGTACACTCGCTTCGTGAATCGTCCATACAAGGAAGTCGCGATTCGCCGAGTTGTGCTAGTTCACTCACTGAGTCTGTAATGGAAGAAAAAAAAATCGAAGACGAACTTACCTACCCGTTTTTGCTTGCGGACAGGCTCCGTTTGGCCGTTCAAGAAGCCGAGTCATTCAAACAAGAATGTACGAGCATCGGAAACTATGCCAACTTACTATCCGATAAGCTCCGTTTGCTTCTCCGTTTCACCGGCTCTTCACAGTCTTTATACGACCGTCCAGTTCGTCGTATAGTATCTGAGGTTGCCAAGAATCTTGACCGAGCCCTAACCCTAGTCAAGAAATGTAAACGGCGTAGTGTTTTGCGTCGTGTAGTTACGATCATCACTTCGACCGATTTTAAGAAAGTCCAGTCTCTTCTTGAAGCTTCTGTCGGCGATGTGAAATGGCTTGAGAATATTTTATGCGTTGGTGGTGGCGAGGATTTTGGTATTGATCTTACTTTGCCTCCAATTGCGAGCAATGATCCGATTCTTGCTTGGGTTTGGTCTTCTATAGCCTCTCTCTGTAAGAACTCGATAAACGATAAAACTGAAGCTGCTAACCAGCTGGCTCAGCTTGCTAAAGATAACGATCGAAACAAACAGATTATTGTAGACGAAGATGGGGTTGGCCCTCTTTTGAAGCTGTTAAAAGAGGGCGTTTCTCAAGAAACGCAAATCGCGGCAGGGACAGCGCTTCTTTATCTGGCTAATGATGGAGATAGAGTGAGAGCTATTGTCAGCGAACAAGGGGTTTCGGTTATCGTAAAAGTTTTGTCTGATTCGCCTATGAAAGTTCAGAGTTTGATGGCTAATTTAATTGCGACAATGGCAAAGCATGATCAAATTGCGCAAGACGATTTTGCCAGAGAGAATGTCATTAGACCGCTTGTCACTCTCTTGTCTTTCGAGACATTTTCTGATGATCCAACTCAATGTGGTAAGCAGAGCATTCATTCCATTGTTCAGATTAATAAAGAGATTGACAAAAATCCAATCAATGGGTCGAAGAATCTTAATCATTTTAAGCCATATATGAATTCATTTTCAAGCTTTCATTCTGAAGGAAGTAGTAGGGGAGGTGGTAGTATGACTAGGAAAGAAAGGGAGAATGAGAGGCCTGAAGTTAAACTTAATTTGAAAATTAGTTGCGCTGAGGCTTTGTGGAATCTTGCCAGTGGAAGTGTCTCCAACAGTAAGCGGATTACCGAGACGAAAGGATTGCTTTGTCTGGCTAAATTGGTCGAAAAGGAAGATGGAGAATTGCAGTATAATTGCTTGATGACTATAAAGGAGATAGCTTCTGCAGCTGAATCGAACGCAGATCTTAGACGAGCAGCTTTTAAGACGAATTCCCCTGCTGCCAAGGCTGTTATTGATCAGCTGTTGAGGGTGATCACAGAGTTGGATACTCCCACCTTGCAAATTTCTGCTATTGAAGCAATTGGTTCGTTGGCTCGGACTTTTCCCGCTAGGGAGACCCGAGTTATTGGTCCTTTAGTTGGAAAGCTTAGTAGTAGGTGTCAAGAAGTGGCAACAGAAGCTGCCGTTGCGCTGGGGAAGTTTGCTTGTCCGGATAATTTTCTGTGTGGTGCACATTCGAAAGCAATAATAGAGTTCAATGGTATACCGCCATTGATGAAATTGCTTAGAGGAAATGAACGTGCTCAGTCGCATGGATTGATTCTGCTCTGTTATCTTGTACTACATGCTGGAAATAACGAAGCTTTTGAACAAGCCAGGGTTTTGACAGCCCTTGAAGGTGTAGACCGGAGTGTGGTGGCTCAACACCCAGATTTGAGAGAATTGGTGCCCAAGGCAATATATCACATCAATCTCTATCACACCAGCGCCCATTCTCAAAGGTTTTCTTATGTCCCTTGACACCATTCATGTGTGTGGTTGCGGATTATTCTGCTGTTCATAGTTGAATCAAGTTGGTCTATTATACTAGAGAAAACACCGTGGATAACTTGAAAAATGAAAAAAGAAAAGAAGAAGAAGAAGAAGAAAGTCGATAGCTAATTGAAAATAGTGCTTTTGTGATGCATTGGCAATTGGTAAAATTTGTTGATTGCTTCTGAGAGTTGAATCGCGGTCATATTCACTTGTTTCTAACAGCTTGGTTTCTCATTGTTGTTGATCCCATGAAATTATGATTCCTTGTTGATGTAATCCTGATAGGTTACCAAGTTGACATTAACAGTTCCAAGTAGGGGAGCCAATTGTGAGAGGAGCTAACTCTTGCTCCATCGATAATGGCTTCATAGCACATCCTGGAAATGCTAAGACCTTTGCCACGACAGTTCCAAGCTTCTCCCACCTTGCAAAGATGACGTTCTCTCCTCGCTTGGTAGAATAGATTGTACAATAACTAGATTAAAACAAAGAACAAGTCTACAATGATGAATTTTTTGAGAGACGTGGTTTTGAGTAATATCTACCTCGGAAAAACTGAGGGAGTCTTCTTTCCTTGACAATTGTTCACTTGCAGGGACGGTCCTGCGTATTGATTTTATGAATTATGTGAAATTGATTATTCATAAGAATGCATTAAATAAAATGAATTTGTCATCCAAAGAAGGCCAGTGGCACACGCAAGTTAGTAATCATTCATAAAGAAATAATAAATAATGGAGTTCTTTACTAGGCGAGTGATGGTGATGAAACAATTAAAGATATTAAGTAATATCCTTACGTAGACTTGTGTCGGACTGGTAATTCCTGTCCCTTGTAATTGTGGAATGTTTCAGGATTATAAAGCAGGTGGGATGGGAACTCTGGTCACGTGACCTGTAGCATAAATGGACGACTGGAATTGAACAACTGCAACGTAAAACGTTAAAATGACAGCAGTGTCTCCTTTTGTCCTAATCCACTCATTTCAAGTACCATATGACAAGAAGCAAAAAATAAAATAAAAATTTGAAAATTACACTTGACAGGGTTCATTCATTCATCTTAGGTTCAGACCGACACCGGTCCAAAACCTCCAGGCAACAAACTTACCACACATAAGTTTGAACTATTCTGAAATGGAACTA
This sequence comes from Dalechampia spathulata, assembly GCA_948192965.1. Lineage (NCBI taxonomy): Eukaryota > Viridiplantae > Streptophyta > Magnoliopsida > Malpighiales > Euphorbiaceae > Dalechampia > Dalechampia spathulata. The sequence goes on along the minus strand of CANYBF011304820.1, from coordinate 6,822 downwards.
CTGGATCAATTCTTTTTGAAAAATATTGTTTCAACAAACAGTTTATATTCAAATGTGGACCGGTTTGAAAGGGTGTAATCCTCGTTTATGTAGATGATGACTACAAAGGATTCAGAAAAAAAAAGTAAACACCTCATCCAAGGAAGTCTGTAATTCAGGAGAAGTAAAGAACTCTGTATTACTATAGTCGTATTTCAGAGTAGCCTTTCGCTTCTTTGGAGGCGGAGGAGGGCTCATCAATCTTGCAGGTCTTCTAGCTTCTTCACTCATAGGGGTCGTTGAATCTGAATAACACTTTTCATCGTCTTCGCTTTCTTTCTTCACTGGATTTATGTAAATCTGCTTTAATGGACCTCTCATAGAAATTCCAGCAATGATGCATTTCTTGGAATCTAATTCCAACCCATTATCCGTTTCAGACTTGCCTGAAAAACCCATGGTTTTTTTTTGTAATTTAAGAAACAATACAAGAAAACCAGCTTTCAAGTAATATTATATATAATCAAGAGAGAAGGAAGAATCAAAGAACATAAAAGCATATCAAGAAAAGAGAATAAAGGTGAAATCTTTTTGTATTTCTTCTGTATGTGAGCGTGTTGTGGGGATTGAGTAGAGAATCAAAATGAAACTGCAAGGAAAATGAAGAAGAGAAAAGGAGGAAAGGTAAAAGTTGAAAGTTTGCCGAATCTTCTGATCAAACCCTACTATATGCTAGCTCATGACAAGCTCCTCCTTCAGCAAAGGAAATTTTGATATCCTAAATTTGCTTTTTCATATTCTTTGTTATTTTACATGGCGACTTGCCTTTTCTATTCCTGATATTCCATGCTTTAATATTTCGCAAGACTCGGTAGATTTTATATGTGCCAAGAACATTTCTTTTCTAGATGTCTTATCAGAGAAAAAGATTTCTTGACATTTCTCATTCTGCTTTGGAGGACTATAATTTTACAGCTTTGAGCTACAGGATGTAGGTCCTGATACTACTTTTCTTTCTGCTACTCTTTCCATTTGTCGATTCATATCGTTTGAGATAGAAACTGGATTTCGAACCCTGAAACAACAGTCTTCGGCTAGCATGGGCATGAGAGCTATCAGGAACTACCCATATACCTGGAAAGCAGATAATTCCAGGAAAAACCTGCAAACATAAGAAGGTATTATTGCCAGTTGAAACTCTTGCCACAAGCAGTAAAAGAGTAATCACCTTGCTGAAACTAATGAACGGGCACTCGTCCTGATATATGTTCTGCTGATAAACATTTTCTCCAAGAAGGACCAAGTTTTCAAGGTAACAGAAACGCAATACTTCCCTGAAATCAGTTTCACCAAGACAATGACCAGTAGGATTGCCTGGATTACAATCACGATTGCTCTTTACCTGATAAATTTTGAAAAATCCAGCACGCTTTTCAATGAACTCTGGGACCTCCTTCCAAATACCTGGAAAACCTCGGGAATCGATGGAAGCACCTGAATACAAACAGAAGAAGTGAATATGAACTTGTCTCCTGCAATGTTGGAAGCCAAAGGCAGGATAAAAATGACACCTACGCCACCACAAAACATTGAAAGACAATGTTTATCTCTGGAAATTTATTCAATAATTATTTTGTATTATAGTAGACCATCTGGTTTCTTTAAAAAATGTAATCTTTTATTTTTTTAAAAATTATTTTATGGTTTTAAAATAAATTAATAGTGATTTTTTTTTTACCATGGAAGGCCACACGTGGATTTTGGTAAAAAATAAACAAAAAAACAAAGCGCAGCTTTCTCATCCAAGGAGTAACGGCTTCCACTCAAACACTGGTATTACTCTAACGAATTGGAAATCGCCACAAATACCGTAAACCTGCCGCAAATGACGGCCACCTCACCACCCGTAACCACTTTAAACGCCGCCACCACAACAATCTCCGCCGTCAAAAGTCTAAAACTTTCATTATCTTCCCCTCAAGTCAACAACAGGTTAAAAATTCTAACAATTAGCTGCCAGGATAATACTTATCATCTTCAAAATTTAACCACAAAATTTCTATCTTCAACCGGCCACGTTCCTGAAAGCTCCTCTCTTTCGCTGGTTCCAGTGGTTGCCACGTCAACATCAGAATCAGTTTCGAAAACCATGAAAAAGGTCTGCCTTTTCTACTGTGACGAGACCAAACCCTTAGCTGACCGTGTTGCGGCTGAGTCAGACGCTATAGAACTCCGGTCAATTACTTGGAGGTGATCTAAAGTTTACAACTTTATCATATAAGTTTTGAGAATTGAATAGAGTTACACTCTTTATAATGGAAATTTGAACGGTTGGTTGATGTTAATTTTTGCAGGAAATTTGAGGATGGATTTCCTAATTTGTTTATACCAAATGCACAGGCAATCCGAGGACAACATGTAGCTTTTCTGGCATCATTTAGCTCACCAAAAGTGATATTTGAGCAACTTTCTATAATTTATGCATTGCCCAAATTGTTTATATCTTCTTTCACCTTAGTCCTCCCTTTTTTTCCTACCGGAACTTATGAGCGTATGGAGGATGAAGGAGATGTCGCCACTGCTTTTACTCTTGCTAGAATTTTATCCAACATACCCACTTCAAGGGGAGGCCCTACCAGCTTAGTCATTTTCGATATACATGCTTTGCAGGTTATAAACCTGGCAATGTTACTCGGAATTTGTGCTTTTTTGGGTGGTTTTTTACTTGTAACTTCTCTAAAAATGCGACCTTTGTTTGTTTGTTTGTTGGCTTTGTTTCAGGAAAGATTCTACTTTGGTGATAATATTTTACCCTGCTTCGAGAGCGGTATTCCTTTACTTAAGAATCGCCTCCTCCAGCTTCCTGATTCTAATAATGTGAGATTTTCTTTTTATACGGTAGACAATGTGACACACCATTTTTCTGTTACTTGATGAGGTGAATTACCATTTCTCTTGCTCTGAGTTTTCCTTTTTCATTTTTTCTCTCCCTAGTCCAGATAGCAATAGCTTTTCCAGATGATGGTGCATGGAAAAGGTTTCACAATCAGTTGCAGCATTTCCCCATGGTATTACACAAACTACATTATTTTTTCATGGGATACCCCGAAATAGGAGTAAGGGGGTTATCTTATTTGTAGTCAGGCAAGGCTCTCAATGTTTGATCCATGAAAATGCATTGATTGGAAAGCGGCATTGACAATTCTAAGTCGGCTGTATCTAAAAGAGAAGTGTGGTCAAATTATAGCTTAATCATACATGGTTAACCATCCTTGTGTTAGATGGTTAATGACACGTTGGTCTTCATCTTTTTTCATCTTCAAGATCACACTCGTAACTTTTTCTGTGCAACTGCACTCAATTAACTTAACATGTGAATAGCTTGCTTATTGTGCATTTGGCTAATGCATAATTTTGCATTGCACTATTACACAGATTGTTTGTGCAAAAGTCCGTGAAGGTTGCCGGAGAATTGTTCGAATCAAGGAAGGTAACCCTCAAGGAAAACATGTTGTGATTGTTGATGATTTGGTTCAGTCAGGAGGCACTCTTATTGAATGCCAGGTATCAGCGACTTGTCCATTGGTTGGTTTTATACTGTACTGATTTTGGCAGGTTATTTAGATTCTAATCATGCATGTCAATTACTTAAATGACGGAATAAAAATACTAATAAATAGAAAATCTACATGGTTAGCAGTTAGGCTTCCAACCATGGAATGTGTGGATCTACTTTCTTTGTTCGGACGATTAATACTCAGCTTTTTTGACCATATCTGTAGTTATTTCTGCTGTTATATGCAACTTGTGTAGTTAGAATGGAAGTATTTACTATTTTGTGGTCGTGTTTATAGAAAGTGTTGGCCAACCATGGAGCTGCGAGGATTAGTGCTTATGTCACGCATGGAATTTTTCCCGATAGCTCATGGAAACGCTTCAAGTTTGATGATGAAGGTATTATGCGCATCTATCCTGATACTGTATTACCTACCCACTTTACTTTCATTGCAATATGTATGCGCATTCAGATCGGATTATAAGCTAAGAATTTTGTACATGAATTTGTCAAATTATGTTAGTAAACAAAGGTCTGCAAGAATTTATCAAATTATGAATTTATCAAAATTTTAGTAAACAAAGCTCTGCAAGAATTTATCAAATTATGTTTCTAAGTTTATTATCGCTTACACGATTCTTTTCCTCTCTCTGAAGTTGCTCTGATTGGTTCTCACCATGTCGTTCTCTATTCCATCTCCTCATGTTTGTTCTTGTCGTGCTTGATATAGGTGAAGCCCATCCAGGGAATCGGCTGACCTACTTCTGGATTACAGATTCTTGCCCATTGACAGTGAAAGAAGTGATGAACACGCCACCTTTTGAAGTTCTTAGCCTTGCCAGTTCGGTAGCAGCTGCACTTCAGATTTAATAGCGTCCAATCGTCATCTTGCTTGCGGTATAAATTGTTGATATTTGTGAGGATTCCCTTTGGTCTTCGTGTTTTTAAAACCTCATAGCTAGACGCACTTTATCCACCGAGTGAACCCTTTTAATGATATTCAATCTTCAATTCACTCATTGCGTGTTCAAGAGATTGCAAGTCTACTTCCATCAGAGTAATGATTTTAGAACTTTCGTGGCTGCAGATGATATACTACATGCTTACTGAATTCTAACTTGTTTTATGTGTTACTAAAATTCGGTCTAATTGTATTAGAGGCGGATTTTGGTTAATACTAATACAAAAATGCATAATAGGAGGATCAGAATATAGTTGTGAAAGTAAATGTAATGGCTTGCAGGCCAGCGGGCATCCCTGGAAGAAACAAAAGGAAAACAAAAAAAGGGAAAATGTTTATACCATGGAAATGACTCTGTCAATGGCGGCTCCCACGAGAAGAATTAGATACATACTAGACAGATATACCTCGAGAGTTAAAAGTGACAACCATCTTCTCTATTATATATCCAGCTAAAATCCCTTCAATTCCTGTCAAAGAACATCTCATCCCGTTCAAACTATGGCATCTCATAGTTTCCTTCTTTGCCTTCTCCCTTTATTGGCAACTCTAATGGCACGAGTTTTGGGCTCTGATTCTATGTATCCTTTTAACTGTTCTTATACTTACAGTAGCTGCTATGCTTTCCTGTACCATATCAACAAAGGTCTCCAACAAGAACAAATTGCCGCTTTTTATAACGTAAGTTTATCGCAAATCAGCCCCATTCTCCGTGGAAATAATCAGGACTATATCGTTACTGTAGTTACATCTTGCAAAAACGTCAATGGCACCATTGCGTACTTTTACGATGCACCCTATACCGTTCAACAGAACGACACGTTTGTTACAGTTTCGGAACAGATTTATAGCGGGCAAGCTTGGAGAGTCGGAGATGAACAAAGCACATTTATAACAGGGAATGTGGTTTCTATGCATCTTTTGTCAGGATGTGTGGCTAGTGAATCCCAGGTCGTGACAACATACACGGTTCAACAGAATGATACAATTTCAGATATTGCGAGTAGATTAGCTTCCACCGTAAGTGGGATACAGAGCATGAACAGCCAGCTGATTACCGATCCGAGTTTTCTGGTTGAGGGTTGGGTTTTGTTTGTGCCCATGCAGACAACTCTTGCCCCCAGGTGAGTCTTGAGTTTTTGCATTCCATCGACTGAATTTGTCATACATGAAAGAAAGAAGAACAGGATAACTCATGTGAAATGTAAGTAGGGATGTTGAACTATTCATAATCTAGTCGGTAAAAGCTCCTTTGGGGAGATTCGTTTCATAAACAAGTGATTAAGCTAAACTCGGAATGAACTTGATAGAGTAGTGTAAGGAAATGGACAGAAAGTGGGCAGCTGACCTTTTTTTGACATCTCTATGTATTTGCAGCCCTGCTCCATCCATAAATTATTAAGATCACTGGATCGATGAAGAAGGTTTAGCCGTGGATTTATGGTTTATGATCTTATCAGGCAGCAACTATTTAACAGTAGGAAAATACGGCTAAGTGTAATTTCAGATTATTTGATTGGCTTCAGCAAGCTTCTAATGAAAGGTCTGCAACAAATGAATGTGTGCCAACGCTTTCTTTGTTACTAATGAATAAGCCTATTAGCGACAAATCATGAACTTCAGCTGTAATCCTCTTGCTAAATATTTTAATTTTATAAATTGATGTAATTATTACGTTGAGTACATATATTGTAGATTATAATGCGATCTCTTGTTTCGCAATTCTACTTTTCGAGTTCAAGCTATTCAATAGTTTACTTCTGCGACACTTATCATACTTTTCGTTGGTAATACTCGCTTGAACCCTTTTACCTGCTCTGAAAAATCTACCCTCATCAACATGTGTAATGCTTCCTTGCAACATGTCAACAAAGGCCTGGAGATGATGCAATCTGTTGAATTTGTGTCTTGAATATTTTTGATGGTTTCGAATTTATACCCGATCCGAAAAGTTCGTGGTGTGATGTAAATTTTAAGAAAAATTTAATCGAGGAAAAATGGGGATTTATTTTTGGAGCGGAGAGCAAGGGCCGATAGACTCGTATGGACCAGTTTTTTCGACCAGGTTTATTAAACCCGGTTTAATTTTGATCCGATCCGTTTTATTTCGGGTTTAATCTTATATTGACAGATTAGGGGTTATTCGATGTACTGTACCAAAAATTACTATTCGAATGAGAAAAACTGTTACACCCACATTAGAGACCCTAGGAGTTATGCAATTATGCACATGTATGTGTAGATGAATGGTAGGATTGCTTGATGGTTATGTGATGTATTGGAATGCATGATGATGGTTTTGTGCTTCTGTGTGAATGTGAATTGC
>CANYBF011304787.1:0-16256 GCA_948192965.1 Dalechampia spathulata | reverse complement strand
AATAATCTTTTTAATTCTCAATTATAATTTATCACAAGCTTCATAACACAGTTTATGTCATACTTCATTATATCCTCTAATTTAGTCAACATAATTTGACCTTAACCAAACCAGTTTATACTATTTATTTATGACTTCATTAAATCTTCTAAATACACTTAATATGCTTATTTTAATAATCATTTAATTCCATCAAAATTCTATGGTCGTATGCTTCTATATTAGTCCATTGATCATTTAAATAATGCATCTCAATCCAATTTCATTAATTTTGCTTTATACTAATTTTCTTACAAAATAAGACTTCCATTTCACTTTAATTTTTAAGTTAAAATAATTAAATCAAACTTAACAGAATCAATTTTACATAGCCTTTTAACTCAAAAATAATTAAAATGAAGAATTTGCCTTAAATCATCAAATATACTTATCTTATCACTTATATTTTATCATCTTCTTAACTATTAACCTTTTATTTTTATTAAATCACTTTAGATCATGTTTTAAACTTACCATTATATACTAAATAACCTTCAAATGATTTGGCCAAAAGGAAAAATCACAAGACACAAACACCCACACAACCACTAATCACTTTATTTCATGCTTTTTACATCACTAACCCTTTTAACCTTCAAATCATCAACTAAATCTACCCAAACTATCATAAACAATCTGCCCATACCATAAATCACATAAAAAATATGTATATCTCATGGATCTACTACTAGATCATACTCACCAAGCCTCACCTTTAGTCAAACCATAAAAATCTCAACTTAAATTTGATATCCCTTTCATTTTGCTACGGATTTGAATAAAATTTCACCTCTTTGACTTTCTTTCAGTTGATATACAACTTCAACAAACATGCATGTACCTTAAAGAGTGAGATCAAACCAAAAAATGAAGTAAGAGTTCAAACAAGTTTCGATTTACATGAAAAAGACATAGTTTTTAAAGGATTTCAACTTAAACTTGATGAATCATCAAAGAAGTGTTCTGGTCACTCTTTTAAAAGATAAGAAAGAGAATAATCTTTTGTCCAACTTGAAGAAAACATACAAAGTTAGCTTGAACATGAAAAATCCAAGCATAAGAAGAAGAAAACTTACGGTTTTAGCTTGCTTGATGGATACTTGCTTTCATTTTTTACAAACATACAAACATGAAGTAAAAAAGAAGTTGTCTTGAGCAAACCTTAAGCTAAACATATAAATCTTCCATAATACTTGAAATTTGAAGTGGAAATAATAAGAAAAAGGTATGGTTTTGTGTTGGTTATGAAGAAAGAAGAAGATAAGATATGAAAATGGAGTTAAGAGATGAAAGAAAAATGAAAATGAATGGAGAGAATGGAGATAAGTTTTTAGCCAAGAGGATAAGGAGGTATGAAGGAGTGGAATTTAGGTCTAAATTGAAGTAAAAATCGTTTAAAATAAACCTTAATTTAAGGCAACCCTTAACTACACCGAAAACACCCTCAAAAACTATATTATAGCCCTTAATACATATATTTATACGTATATAATTTAAATTCCACCAATAAAATCCTTATTTAATGTATTTTTATACTTAATACATACTCCTATACACCTTATTTTATAATAAAAACCCTCCATCTTTTTCCAGTAACCCTTAATACATATATTTATACGTATATAATTTAAATTCCACCAATAAAATCTTATTTAATGTATTTTTATACTTAATACATACTCTTATACACCTTATTTTATAATAAAAACCCTCCATCTTTTTCCAGTAACAAATAAAATATGATTTTTTATTTTCTCTTTCCATGTATTAACACAATTTCCTACACCACTAACACAATTTCCAATCCCACTTTTAATATAATATATTAACTTAAAATTCCACTAACACATTTTCCTATCCCACTTCTAATATAATATATTAATTTAACATCTCACTTACTTATTTGTTTTCATATACTTATTTATTTACTTACACATTCAATATTTAATCCATTTTCTTATTCTTTATATTATAATATTATATTGTATCCTTTCATCACATGTCAAATATATATAAATACTATTTCTTAATATTTTTACAAATTCCTTATTAATACTTAATTATTAATTTCCTAATACATTAAAAACCACATTTATGACATCATCCTTATCACTTTATGACATCATCATGATATCATTAATAAAAATACCAATTATATTTTTCTAATATTTACATATTATCATTGACTTTTACTAATGCATTAATAATACATTATTATTCATTCTCTAATGCTTTAGAATTAAAATTATACTTATATGCATGCATCATGCTTGTATCATCATAACTCATTTATGACATCATAAATAAAGTCCAAATTTTATTATACTATGTTTTCTATATTATTAACTTATGTTAAATCAATCATCTTAAATATACATATTTAAACATATCAAGTGTTCTTAATACCGAAATCATCAATTTATCTCCGTTCAATGGATCCGTTTTTAGTGGTTTCGTCAAACTTTTCATTTCAACATCATAGTATGAAACTTTTATCACATCATATAATTTCCATCTTTAACATAATTTCATGTCAATATCACATCACATAAATGGTTCTGCTATCTATTTAGGATAGAACTTGATAACATAGGTTGCCAAGAAATAAGACTATATCGAGATTGTTTACATAAAGTGAGTATAAGGCTGTTGCAAATGGTCTTCTGAGCTTCTTTAGTTACAATCACTTCTTCTTGAGTTAAGTGTCAAGTATTCAAGTCCACCCATGATTCATTATAAAAATATTGGTATCATTTATTTAACTGCTAATACAAGTTTTCATGCTTGTATGAAACACATTGAAGTTGATGTTGATTATCACTTTATGAGGAAGCAGGTTGCCAAGGGCCAACTCCTAGTCCATCTTATCTCAACCAAATACTAAATTATTGATATATTTACCAAACCACTATCTCTGACTTCATTTCAATATCTTTGACATTTATGATCTAGCTCACTCCATCTTTTACATGCGCATTGATAACAACAAGACGTGAGTTTTTTTTCTAAATTTTCATTTTTTAAAAAAAATTTTTAGATTATTCATATTTATGCTAAATTAATTAGATTTTTATACTTATATTAATATAATTATTTAAATTAATTATTGATATAAAACATTTATTATTTAGATTAATTAGGTAATTTATACTTAATTTAAAAATTGTAAAATAATTATTTATATTAAAATAATTATTTACATTAATTATTAATGTAAAGTTTAAATGTTTAGGTCAATTTAATTATACAGACTACAATAATTATTTTGATTAATCATATTAATTAGGTAAATTATAACTATATAAAGTTAATTATATAAATAAATGTATAATTATTTGGATATTATATTTTCATATCATTAATTAATTTAAATAATTATAAGATAGCAATTTATAAATATTAAGGTTAATTACTCAGATCAATTATTTAGGTTAATATTGATTAAAAATAAGCAGCTTATTAAATAATTTTATTAATTAGTTTAGGGAAATTTTTGTACTTTAGTTGTGATAGTGTATTGGTAACCAAAGTTATTCGTTGGAATGTTAAATTCTATTACAAATAATGTAGGAATGGATAGATTAATTATTTAGATTAATTATATATTAAAATAATTATGTAGAATAATTATTTCAATTAGAAAAATACTTTAATTATTATTAATGAGAATTAGTTAATTAGGTTAATTAATTATGCAATGATTAGAAATTTATTAAAAATTGATGAAATTGTAAAAGAAAAAGAGAATTGTTTAAGAAAAATGATAGTTGCTTGCATTTAAAAGGAATGCGTTACAAGCGTTATACATAAAAATTGAAAGAAATTTGACAGAGTAATTGTTTGTTTTTGGGTTTGATTCTTATGTTGGATTGTGATCGATTCAATGGTGATATTTTTTGTTTGTTCCTTTTAAATTACCTTCTAGCAATTATTCCTCAAGCTTTGACAGTCAATCACATCTGGCTCAAGTTTCTCTAATAACACATTTGATTTAATTTTTAAATTTTATCATATAAAAAATAATAATAATTTTTCAAGTTAGTATGCTCTTGAAAGTTTTATTATAAAAATGGTTTGAGTTATTTTTATTGATTTATTTTATCATCAAGTTGTTGTTGATCGTATTAATAACAATAACAATAATTAAAAATATTTTTTTTAATAATGGATATTATTAAAATAAGACAGGTCATAAATGATTGAATAATATTATATTATGTAAAAAAATTGAGGAATAAATGATCCTACAACTTTTTCAAAATGATAGAAGGATCTAACTCCCTTCTCAGTCATATGAGTGGTATATGTATTTTAAATATATTACCATTTTTAGTTAATGATTTCTTTGGTTAGCTAAATTTTTAGCTCCATCCTCATATACAAAGTGTGTATGAGCATTTTTTACTATCATATATGCATTGATCATATTTACTAGTGGTTGATGGCTTGACAAACAATCAATGGATGGTGTTGGTTGGCTATCATGTTTCTAATGAAAGATAAAATGGTAAATAATTCTAAAATATTAATAACAATTTAAAGAAATCAACATGACATATTTTAAAAAATAACATTTCTTATAATTTCTCAATAATAATTGTATTCTAATCATATTGAATAAACATTGATGTAATATGATAAAAAAAAATTAGAAAAGCAAAATATGACCAATCTTGTGATAATATCATTTTACTTATTCCTTGCCCTGTATTAATTTCATCATTCTCATTTGCAATCTCTTATGTATCATTTTCTTTTTTACATTTTTAAGAATTTATATATTTAAAAATATTTTAAATTAATTATAACTTAGCATAGCAAAAAATTAACTTTATTTCAATATTAACTTTTTTTAAACAGTTATTTATTTAAGTTTACAATACTTGACTATTTGCTCATTAAATTTTTTAAAGTACTCTAGTAAAATGTTATACTAATAAATGATTTTTATAATATTGATGTAATAGACAAGATAGATACTTAAAATGGATCATAAAGATACTGTTGTACCATGAATATTATATTTAAAAATATATAATGCATTTTTTCTAATTTAAGTTAATATTTAATTGAAAATAAATTTCATATTTTATGGATCATCTTGAACTTCAACATGACACCAAGATAGTTTATGAACTTAACACCACAAACAAATGACTAAATCTATAATATTGACCATTATGTACCATTCTAAACGTTTATATGGCTCCTTTCATACTTATTTATCATTGATTACCATTACTTGTAATGGAAAAAATGAATATCAAAGAATTATTTAATTCATATATTTAAATAGTTAGATGATATTTAAAAATAATTCAATATCTCTAATATATTCTTACATGTGAATATTTATTAGATTTAAAGCAAAATATGTAAACTTGTTTATGCTTTTACAATAAAGAAACAGGTTGAAGTTCATCAGTAAAATTTATTTATTGATAGATTTGCAATAAATCGATGTTTGTCGTTAAAGAGATTGTCATTAGTAGGTAATTAGTGATAATTCAATTGTCATTATTCTATTCTTAAGTAATGACAATTATTTTCTATAGTTATATTAGTAGGTAATTAGCAATAGTTAACCATTGACGGTTGTCACAGAATTTAACAACAAACATGTCTCAATGAAAATGTACCATTTACTGTGTAAAAAATACAGAGAAGAAGGGTGTAGAGGAAGATGGATTACAATCGGTTGCACAAGATCAAAAGATGAGAAGGAAAGCTGTAAATGATTTATCAAGCGTTAGAAATGGTTAACCAAAAGGATAAGCATGTTAATGAAGGAAGAAAATTCTAGAATGAGTCATACAATAACATATTAACATTTTGTGTAAAATCTGTTATAACAATATGCCATGTATAGTGTATTGTAAATGTATAAATACAAGATGAAAATAACAAGGAATACACAGTGAAATATTGCTTCAAAAATACTTTTCTATCTTCTACATGATATCAGAGCATTCATAACTCTTCTCTTATGGATGGAGTTGTTGATCCCCTAATGGCTATACCTTCCAATCAAGATCAACCTGGCCAAGTCCTTGTTAGCGTCTTACTGAATGGAGGAAATGATCCCCTAATGGCTATGCCTTCCAATCAAGATCAACCTGGCTAGGTCCAAGTCCTTAGTGTTTGATCCCCTAATGGCTATGCTCCATACATTGAGAGTAAAAGATAAAGTCAGCTTTGTCAATGGATCAAATGTTATACCTACAGAAGGAACAACTGATTATGAGAAATAGAGAAGAAATAGCTTAATCGTGATATCATGGTTATTGAATTCATTATCCAAAGAGCTTGTTGAGTCATTTATTTATGCCACTTCAGCTTAGAAACTTTGGGATGAACTTAAAGAACACTATGGAGAAAGCAATGGTCATATGTTGCATTAAATCAAAAGAGAAATCAATAGTTTGCGGTAGAATGAAATGATGGTGGTAGCTTTTTTTACTAAACTCAAAAAATTATGGGAAGAGATGAATGTGCTAAGACCATTACCAATATGTAGACGTGATGTGAGGAATAAGCTGATAGAATATGAAAATAGTGACAAGGTATTGCAATTTCTAATGGGGTTACATGAGAATTATGATAACGTAAAGAATTAGATTCTGCTAATGGAGCCACTACCAAGGGTAAATAAAGCATGCTCAATGATCTTGAGTGTTGAAAAATAAAAGGAGGTTCAGATTGGGCACTAAATAGTACATGCATTAAATGTTACAATGTAGCAAAATTATAGAAATACAGTAAAATTTCAAGTAAGAAAATAGTATGATCGAAGAGAAAAGGAAAACATGAAGTGTACACATTGCAACATGACTAGCCATATAAAGGAGATCTGTTTTCAAATACATGGATATGCAAAGTGGTATTCAGAACTAAAGAAGAAAAGTGAGAAAGAAAAATTAGTACAAGATAGCCTAATTGGCAACACACAAAGAGATGGCAGCATAGAAAGCATAATACAGCGAGAAGTTGATAAATATATACAAAGGTAGAGTGCTGGAGAAAGCAGTAAAGCAATCGATCATGCAGGTAAGTATTCTTTTTTGCATTTTAATCCTTTAATGAATTTAGTTGGCAACTAAATAGTTGGCAACTAAATGGAGCAACTTTCCATATAACCAATGGCTTGAAAAGTTACATCAGTTATTACATTCAAACATTATGTTACATGATGTTTTACATGTACTAAACTTTCATCATAACCTCATTTCCAACAGTAAACTAGCTAAACAAAATAAAATCAAAGTAGTGTTTCTACATAACTAATGTTTTTTGTAGGACCCTACCATACATGAAGTTATAGCCATGGGCCATTTACAAGAAGGTTTATATGTTTTAGATATGAAGAAAATAGAGTCATGTAATAAAGTGACACAGAAATCAGATACAGTTCTATAGTAAAATAGGCTTGGTCATATTTCAAGAGAGAAACTTATGCATATCAAAAAGCTATCATGTACTAAAAATTTTCCAAATGAAAGTGAGATTTTTCATTTGTCAAAACAAAGCGGAAAACCATTCCCAAAATCACACAAAAGCAATAATACTTCCTTAGAAATATTACATGTTGACCTTTAGGGTCCATATAATGTTAAATCCATCACAAGAGTAGCTCATTTCTTAACCATTGTTAATGACTTCAGTAGAGCTACTTGGACTTATAGCCTAAAAGATAAATAAAATATGAGTCAAGTGCTCCAAAATTTCATTATATTAGTAGAAAAGCAATATTCTAGAAAAGTCAAAGTTGTAAGATCTGATAATGGAACAGAATTCACCAATCATAACATACAAGTTTTCTTTAGCACTAACGGAATTAAACACCAATTTAGTTATCCTTATACCCCCCCCCCCCCCCCCCCCCAAATGGAGTAGTAAAGCAAAAACATAGACACCTTTTACAAGTTGCTCGAGCTATCATGAAACAATCTAACCTTTCCATAAAATATTAGAGTGAGTCAATCCTATATGCAACCCAAATCATCAATGTTCTACCTAATATCATACTAAATTAGGAGACACCATATGAGAAACTCATAGAAAAAAAATAAACTATGAGAGATTCAAAATCTTTGCGAGTTTATATTATGCATTAAATAATAGTCCAGATAAGATAAAATTTTTTGATAGAGCATAAAATGTATATTTTTAGGGCTAGCTGATAAGTACAAGGGGTTTAGATTATATAATCTTAAAAATCAACGTATAATTATTTCTAGGGATGTAGAGTTCAGTGAAAACACATACCCATTTAAACACTAAGACATTCATGAAATAAATGAAACACCATTACTTGTGCCATATGATAATATGTCATAAAAAGTGTTAGAAACTGAAACATAAATTTTGAGATGCAATGTTCATAAGAGATATAGATTAGGCTGGTTAAATGACTTTACGACTATAACAGAGACAACACCATTCATTAAAGCATCAAAATTTTCACCAGAACATCACCATTTCATAGCTACTATATATACTAAATAGGAACAACTAGTTTTAAAGAGGCAATTAAAAATGAGAAATGGGTACAAGCCAAGCAAAACAAACTACAAGCTTTAAAAGAAAATTAGACATAGGTACTAACATCTTTGCCTGCAGGAAAAAAACCAATAAATTCAAAGTGGGTTTTCAGAATAAAATACAATATAAATGGAACCATATTAAAGTATAAAGCAAGGCTTGTGGCGAAGGGTTTTAGTTAAGTAGCAGGCATAGACTACCATGAATGTTTCTCTCTAGCTACAAAGTTGGTCATAGTACGTGTCCTCCTTGCTTTGGCAGCCTCTCGGTAATAGCATGTGCACCTACTTAACATAAACAATGCATATCTCCATGGGCATTTGGAGGAGGAGGTTCACATGATTCCGCCAGAGGGCTACCTAAGAGCTAAAGACAACCAAGTCTGCAAGTTGGTTAAAAGCTTATACGAGCTAAAACAAGTAGGAAGAGTATAGAACAGAGAGTTAACTTCAAAATTGATAAAGTTTGGATTTACTTATTCATAAATAGATACTTATCTATTTACCTTTGGAACTCGAGATAAATTTTTGATACTGATAGTTTACGTAGATGATATCCTCATCATAGGATCTTCATTGCTAGAGAAAAAGGCCATTAAAGAATTCCTGCATCGAGAATTCATCATAAAAGATTTGGGACCTATGAAGTACTTTCTAGGGTTAGAAATTTTAAGGTTAAAGGAAAGGATGTTCATAAATCAATAAAAGTACGTAAACGATCTTATAAATGAAATCGGACTAACTAATTCAAAGATAACTACTTCCCTTTTACCAAATGAAAATCATCTAGATGAAGACAAAAATACCTTGCTAGAAGATCCAGAATAGTACAGACAAATGGTTGGGAAGTTATTGTATTTGGGGTTAACCAGACAGATATAAGCCATGCTATACAATAGTTGAGTCAATATATGTAGACACCATCTTGAGGACAACTAGCAACAGCACTGCATGTAATTAGGTATTTAAAAGGATGTTCAGACCATGGTCTATTTTTCCTAACGAAGTAGCCAATAGATCTCACCGCTTATTATAATGCCAATTGGGCTGCTTGCAGGATTTCTCAGAAATCACTTTTGGGATTCTGTATTTTTCTTGGAGGAGCCTTAGTTTCCTAGAAGATAAAGAAACAAAATGTTATCAGTAGATCATCAACAAAGGCTGAATATAAAAGTATGGCAAAAATTGTATATGAAGTTAAATGGATAATATACTTGCTACGAGATTTGAAGATCCAAACAAAATCTCTGATACCTTTTTATTGTGATAACAAGGTGGCGATCTACATTGGAGAAAATCCTGTTTTTCATGAACGAATGAAGGACATCAAAATAGACTATCATGTGGTGCGAAACATTATACAAGAAGGATTGATTAAGGCAGAATATGTAAGAACGAATGAACAGGTATCAAATCTGATGACAAAGTCTTTAGGAGTTTCAAAGTTTCAATCTTTATTGAACAAGATCAAACTGGTTTTTATAGATACGGGTTTGTCTTGTGGGGGGAGTGTAAGAAATACAAAGAAGAAGGATGTAGAGGAAGATGGATTACAATCGATTGCAAAAGATGAAAAGATGAGAAGGAAAGTCGTAAATGATCTGTCAAGCATTGAAAATGGTTAACCAAAAGGACAAGCTTGTTAATGAAGGAAGAAAATTCTAGAATAAGTCACATGGTAGTGTTTTATCATTTTGTTTAAAATTTGTTATAACAATATGCCACGTATGGTGTATTGTAAATGTATAAATACAAGATGAAAATAACAAGGAATACACAATGAAATGTTTCCTCAAAAATACTTTTCTATCTTCTACATAATGATAGATAAATCACAAAATTCATGAGTAGTACCATTTTTATTTTGAAATTTTGGTTATTTATCTTTTTTATTATTATTATTGTTATTTAGTATTGGTAATGTATAATGTTTTTTTATTTTATTAATACTATTACTGTGAAATAAATAAATAAAATAAATACAAAATTCATAAATGTAAAACTAAGGATTTGTGAACAATCAAGTTCATACTACTAAAGATGAAAATATGCAATTGTTGTAAAGGAGTATTATTAGTATTGCGATGATTAGGACTCTTAAGAATCCAATATATGTAGTAGCAACATCTAATGTAGCAAAAGACTATGATGATATCTTGTTAGCTATTGCAAGTCACCATGCAACTCCCATATTGAAGTTATCTCAACCTCTATTTAAGATCTCAATAATTATATGACAACAACATATATAAATTTAATCATTTCGTACGTGAAAGATTTTTGAGGGTATGGTTGACCTGCACTAGTCAATGGTCCACGTACTGCACTAATCAATGATCCACATACTAATATAAAGTCAAACCAATATTGAAGTGGTCAACCACCTTTGATCCAAGCCTATAGATACAATCCTTAAAAGCACTTGAATAACCTTGTAGAATAGTTAAGATTCATTTATTCTCACAACTAATTCCTACCATGTAATATTCTCTTAAAAGAATTATTTAATATAAAAAATTAAATTATTAAATGATATTCCAAATATCCTTGTAAAGCATTCATAATTATATATGAGGATATTAGTTTAGACATCCTAAAACTATAATATAATGTTATTTTTACGATATATTTTAGGCACTTCATTGTTTTATTGAATTATCTAAGATGTACATAAGCTGTTTATAGTTTGAGAAGCTTGGCCGCAAAGCAAAGCAAGTTATTATGCTGAAAGGAAATAATTATGTATGGTCTATGTTTAATGCAAGCTTGAATCGTTTTATATTTATCCAAATCCTAAAAATGGCTATGTCTTTATAATCCAGATATGGCATTATTGGTACGATTATAGACAACAAATATAACAACAATCAAGTTATTTCGAAAAACAAATGGTTAGCCGAAAAAGCTTCAACCATAAAATTTAATAGTTTAATACAAGAATATTCAAGTTTTCATGTATAGTTTACGAGAATCATTTGATTTAAAAATTTAAATTATTAGTTAATATATAAGATTAATTTTATATCTCTAATATATTTATTCACATAAATATTAAGTATAAATATATATATATATATATATATATATATAAATATTTATTTTAATAAATAAGATTTTTATGAATTAAATTTTAATTTTTTTTATCATGTGAGCTCTATTATATTAATAAAGTTTAAATTGTTAAATATTTAAGATTGATTTAATTTTAAATCTCCAATATAGCTGACCTTAGATAATTACTTTAAATAAAATGTTTAAACTATATTGTATCTAGTTTCATTTTGTTAAAAAATACAGACCGGATAAAGCAGGATCGCAGCTAAAATTTGAGAAAATAAATATATTGAACACATAGATTTACGTGAAAAACCCCTAAATAATTTACAGTAAAAACCACGGACAAAGGATCGAAGAATATTATTAAAGAAAAAATAATTTAGAGTTACAACGACTCAAAAATAAACTCTCAAATATTTTTTCTCTTCCTCCCTTTCTTTTCTCTTGTATGTGGGATGCTTGGGATGTTTTTGAGATGATAATGCCTTACCATCTCCTGCCTATAAATAGGCAGGAGATTTGCGCGTACGCCTACAATTTCTGACCTTTTTTTTTTCTTTTTTTCAAAAAACTCGGCACCTCCTTCAGCAATTGCGGCTGCCCAACTCTTTATTCAAAATTGGTGGGCACCGCCACCTTCTCACCGAACAATCTCCCACTTGAAGATTTGATTGAGGATCAATCAGATCTTCACACCATTCTTTCATCCTTGTCTTTTCATGCTGCTTATGTTTTTGTCAGGCCACTAGAGGATCGATACCATACAAACTTGTTAGTGTTAACTGCCTTTGTTATAAAATCTGCCAGGTTGTCTTTAGTATGAATTTTCTGCATATCCACTATGCCCTCTTCCACTTTCTCTTGAACGAAGTGATACTGGACTCGTATGTACTTTGACTTGGAATGAAAAGCTGGATTCCTTGCAAGATGCAAGACACTCTGATTGTCACAAAACAGAACCATCTTTTCTTGTTCATGCCCGAGTTCCTCCATTATCATTTTCAACCATACCGCTTCTTTACTAGCTTGTGTAGCTGCTACATATTCTGCTTCTGTTGTTGAAGTTGCCACAACTGACTGCAGTTTTGATACCCAACTTACAACTCCACCAGTAAGTGTGAACACATACCCTGTTGTGGAATTGCTTCTATTAAGATCACTTGCATAATCTGAGTCAACATATCCTCTGACAATAAAGTCTGATTCCCCATAATACATAGCAACATCTGAGGTCCCCTTAATGTATCTTAGGATCCTCTTCACTGCATTCCAATGCTCTCTGTCACGATTCGCCATATACTGACTCACTACTCCCACTGCATGTGCAATGTCTAGTCGTGTACAAATCATTGCGAACATTAAACTCCCTACTGCTGATGCATACGGTACTCGAGACATTTCCATCCTTCCTTCTTCATTGCTAGGACACATACTGGAGGATAATTTAAAATTAATAAGAAGTGGGGTAGAAATTGGCTTACAGTCTTGCATGTTGAAGCATCGTAAAACCTTCTTCAAATAATTTTTCTGAGAAAGCCAAATCTTTATGTTGCTTCTGTCTCGGTGAATTTGCATCCCTAAAATCTTGTTTGCTGGTCCCAAGTCCTTCATTTCAAATTCCCTAGCCAACTGTGCCTTCAATTCTTCAATATGATCTTTTATTGGGGCCTGCTACCAACATGTCATCAACATACAACAACAAGATGATGAAATCATGACCAAACCTCTTGAAATATACACAAGGGTTTGAATTCAGTCTGTTGTATCCAAGGCTCATGATGAAGGAATCAAATCTCTTATACCAACACCTCGGCGCCTGTTTTAAATCGTATAGAGATTTGTTCAACCTGCAAACCAAGTTCTGCTTTCCTTTTTCTTGAAAACCTTCTGGCTAGAGCATATAAATTTCTTCTTCAAGATCTCCATGAAGAAAAGCTGTTTTCACATCTAGCTGTTCTAGATGTAAGTCAAATGTAGCACACATTTCCAGAACTACCCGAACAGTTGTCAGTCGAACCACAGTAGAAAATATTTCATTGAAGTCAATCCCCTCTTTCTGAGCATATCCTTTCACCACCAATATAGCATAAAACCACTCCACTTGATCATCACTGTTTCTTTTGATCTTAAAAATCCATTTGTTATCAATGGCCTTTCTTCTTTGTGGCAGTGTCACGAGCTCCCAAGTCTTGTTCTTATGCAAAGTGTTACACCCGTAGTTGAGACCCTAGTAGTTTGTACGCTAGTATACGAGTAAAGGTCTATATGCGTATGAGTTTGGTTATACATTGATGATGTGTATACGTGTATGTATGTATGTATGCTTGTACTTGTGATGGTATTATGTGACACTATTGCCTTATTGGGAAGTGTGACTTCTCGGTTGGATGAGGGATAGTGATGTTGATGTGTTAGGATTAGTTTTAAAGTATGTTTTACAGGTTTTGGGAGAGTTAGGGGCTTCGATTGAGGCATGTTCTGAGTTTAGACATGCGGTACGGGCGTACGGATATCCGTACGGGCGTACCCGGCTCGAGGGAATTGAGGTTCTGGAGGTCGTACGGGCGTACCAGAGGGTTGTACGGCCGTACGTCAACTCGCAGGAATTTAGGTTTGTCAGTAACTTTGGGGTCGTAGAGCGTACCAAATATGGTACGGCCGTATCGAAGCTCGCAGGAAATTGAGTTTGTCAGGCTTTTTAGGTTGGTACGGGCGTACGGGTATTTGGTACGGCCGTACGTGACTTTTAAGGTCATTTTAAACGGATTAAACCTAGCTTTTTCATTAGGTTTCTTCTTTCTTTTCTTTCCTAAAACCGTCCTACACATTTCTAAACACTAGAACTCACCCTATCTTAGTGGTTTTGCACCGTAAGAGCTTGGATTAGCGCGAGTAGAAGTTCAGAGATTTGGCTAGGCGATAGCAGTATCTTCGGGAAGGTTAGTGCTAGTTTCTCTTGAGATGCTTTTTGCTTCTTTGATTGCTTTTAAGCCAAGTAGGGCTTAGTACTTGGTGATTGGGGATTGAATTCCCGTATTTGCTTATGATTTGATGATATGAGCTTATGATTTGTTTCATTTCATGATTCTTGCTTGAGATTCCATTTGATACTCTTGCATGTTAGCATATTCATGGCATATGGGATTGTGAATGCTTAAACAGAGCGAGAGAAAATGAGGAAAGGCATGTTGGATCATATATTACAGGATTCCATAATGGAATCGTATATTATATTTCCTCCTTCTGGAGTTGAGTCTCGAGACATAGGCATAACAAAAGGGCCTACGTGCCAGGATTACAGTTGTCCTCCTTCGGGAGTTGAGTATCGGTACATAGGGATCCAGTATGGAAAATATATTGTGCACAATAAGGGAAAAAGGAAAGAGGGAAGAAAGTACAGAACCAGAAAAGAAAATGGGATAACATAGCATTGCATCGTATTGCCTGTTATGTGACATATTTGTCTATGTTTATGCGTGTATAATAGCTAGTGCCACTGAGTCTTCGACTCAGCGTTTATCAATTGATGAACGCAGGTTCCGAGCCTACGTTAGAAGGCCCAAAGCAGTGATTGCTGACGTCAGTGGGGAGGCGGATTCAACAGCGAATCCCTGTCTCGAGGTGGTCTGGAGCAGCCGAGCATATGTTCTTTTTGTAACCTTGTATTGTGGCTTGTATATATGAGAGAGGCAGTAATGTATTGTAGCTTGGTGGTGGTTTGTACGGGTATTGTAATCAGAACCTTTGTATATTAATAAATATACTTTTGTTATTGACATGATCATTCAATTGAATGTATGTTGTTGTCCAGGGTTATGTTTGGTTCTGTTTACTGGTTTCACCGCCATACTACATGTTGTCCCCATACGAAGTCTATTTATACATGTACAGGTATCCCTTGTAGTGTATACAGTGGTTTTCCATACGGGAGGTCATGGTATATGCTACGGGAGCATGTTACTCTAGGTATGGGCTGGGTGTGACACAAAGCTTCTATTTCCTCTTGCATTGCTGCCATCCACTGAGCTGCATCTGAACTGCTCATTGCTTCTTGGAGAGTTGATGGCTCCCCTTCCTTAGTTAAAAGACAGTATGCAATATTACTATCCATAACATAATCATCATGCCAGGATGGTACAAATTTTGCACGTTTTCCCTTTCCAAGTTCTACCTCTTCAGATTGGGTTAGCTCTTCTACCTCATGCTCTGGTGCTACTTCAAAAGAATCTTTTTCTGTAGACTTCTTTTCCACCTGTACAGCTGTAGTTTCTGAACTTTCTTTCAAAGTGCTATCATCATCTCCCTTCAATTTATCTTCCAAGAAGATAACATCCCTGCTGACTATGACCTTATGGGCAGTGGGATCCCACAGGCGATACCCCTTTACACCATCAGCATACCCCAAGAACAAACACTTCCTGGATTTCGGATCCAACTTTGTAGTTTCTTGGGCATTGTACATCACGTACACCGGACTTCCAAATATATGGAGGTTTGAATAATCTACTGGTTTCCCGGTCCACATCTTCATCGGTGTCTCCAATTCAATTGCTGTAGATGGAGACCGATTGATCACATAACAGGCGGTGTTGACTGCTTCTGCCCAAAATGCCTTATCTA
>CANYBF011304230.1:0-33728 GCA_948192965.1 Dalechampia spathulata | reverse complement strand
CTTACAATTACGCTCGCATGCTTGCCTGCTTAGGACAATTAATCCCAACTATAATGGTAAAATCGATTTTGGAAACTCATAGAATAGATCTCCACCACCCGAACCCAATCTCTGAAGGGTTTAACTAGCACTCATACTATGGGTCGGTTGGACCAATTCGGAACCATCCGGTGGCGACTCCTTGCGACTCTTTCGAGTCCGTATCATACCCTAAGGGAACCCCTTAGGAAGACTACCTTTCGCTCCAAGTGCGGTCCCCGGTCCGTGACTTTCGCAAGCCTCGCTCTGGGCTCAGGCAGAAACCGGCGCTCACAGATGTCTAGCATCATTATGCTAAAAATACAAAGAAGAATAAAAATATAGCAAATTGATGTTTGTGATGAGATCTTTATAAGGGAACAAGGCTTTCTTAAATAGAATTCTAAAAATAATTAAAAATATAAAAATATCCTTAGACAATTACATCCTAAAAATCCTTAACTCACCCACTGCTATAACTTTGATATTTAATTTCAAAAACATGAATTATAAACTTCTAACCATATGATCTATCCAAAATTTCAATTTTGTTTCAATATGATGCTTAAGCTATGCATGTAGCTTGCTAACTAATTTCTTTGTTATCATAAAACCAAGTTTAAATGGTAGAAATCATGTTTTCAACACCTTTAGCTAACCAACTTATAAAATTAAAAAGTATAAATAAATAAACAAATTTTAACAATAATATCTTTACATGTTAAGTTAATATTGGTACACATAATGCATAAAATACATCTTATTATATTCATAAAATAAGATAAGAGTTATTAAAGTAACATAAGACAAGGTGATTGAAGTTTTTACAACCTCCAAAACTCTTCTCATTATTTACTTTACTTAGGGTTGCAAATGAATTAAGTCAAGTCGAGTTTTCAGCTATTCATGCTCGGCTTGTGAGTTTTAGCTTAGGCTTGAGCTCAAATTCTTTTAATGTATGAGCTCAAGCTTGGTTCAAGCTTGAATATATAAGGCTTGAGTTTGAATTAAGTTCAACTTAAGCTTAACTCTCAAACCAAGCTCGAAAATAGGCTTAAAAATGAGTTTGATAACAAGCTTAAAAATATTCTTGAAAACAAGGTCGATAACAAATTTGAAAAAATAAAAAATTAACTAAAATTGTAACATTTGAAAAATAAAACATAAAATCTATTAGAATTTCATAATATTTAAAAAAAATTCAAACATTAAAATGCAAACTAAAAATATCCACTAGTTATGAATTACAATAACCTATGCTTCAAGTCGAATACATAATAAACATTAAATTTTGATATAAAATTTTGATGTCATAGAATCCATATATGTTCAACTCTTTAGTCTATTCATTGTCTTGTAGTATAATAATAATAATAAGTATAATGAAAATAAGTTATCTGTCATGCCCCGACCCAAGATCCACGGGACGACTACATGATCCTGTAGCATAATCATCACCTTCCCGTCTCAGAAAAGCAATAATTATACTACAAGGGATTTTAAACCTCTAAAGCTCGTATAAGAAATCCAATAAAGAAAGAAATATAGAAATTCATTAATAACCCTGGACATACATGGATTCTTATACAATACATTTAGTATACTGCCAACACACTACTAAATACAAAGGAATATGCACAAATATACAAATACACAGGAGTTCATCCAGAAGTCCAAGACACAAACAGCTGCTGGAGCTCTAATCCCGGTGCTCACTCTCTGAACTCAGGCCTACGTTCATCAAATGATAAATGCTGAGAATAATCTCAGTGGTGCTAGGAAACACATAACATGTCATATACATACACACAGCCAATCCATACGGCACACAGCCTAGTATACGGCACACAGCCACGTAAATATATAACAGCCAATCACAGGCATTACAAGCATCACCGGCAATCACTGCCAACAACCATTCACAATGCATCACGCAATCATGAATGATCAACATGCAATCCTATATTGCACTAGCCCTCGATTTGGTGCCTCTCGCACTCTTTTATGGGAACATCTCATTCCTGTATCATATCAGTTAATCTTGGCACCTCTCGCACCAGCAGGAACATTTCATTCCCTAACTGATAGACACCGGTACATCTCATACCATCGATACATCTCGTACCCCATCCTTATTGCCCCGTCACAATGATATGCTATGTTATGAACAATCATACAATATATGATGCATGAACAAGCCACATGCCAATCTTATAATCAATCACAAGATACGTTCCCTCTTGGAACCAATAAGCATCATATACGTTCCATCCCGGAACCAAACCAACACATACGTTACTTCCCGGAACCAATTAGCATAATTATAAGCATGGAAGATATAAACAGCGGGAATTCAATCCCCAAGCAACCGTTCCATAGCCATACTAGGCTTAGAACAATAAAAGAAGCATAAACAGTAAAACCTAGCATAAACAATACTTCTCTAGCATAAACCTGAAGAAAGAAGACTGCTATCACAAGCCCATGATCCCATCTCTATCAAGTTCTAGCCTCATTTCTCAAGCTTCCATTCACGTCATAACAACAAGAAAGGTTGCTCTCTAAGGTTTAGGGTGGGTTTAAGGAGTTAAGGACGAGAAAACATAAGAAAAAGGCTTGTGTTTATCTGTTAAAAGCCTAATTTTAAGTCACGTACGCCCGTACCAGACACGTACACCCGTACCGAATGAAAAACCCTGACAAACCCAACTTCCACGAGTTACGGTATAGTCATACCACCTTTCAGTACGCCCATATGGTACCAATCTTCATAATAAACCAAAATCCCGCGAGTACGCGTACGGCCGGACCACATTCTGGTACGCTCGTACGGCCTCCAGGAGCCCTACACCCCTGTTCTACCCTGTCTTGTATGGTCGTACAGCCTTCCGTACGCCCGTACCACTACCCAAACTCCTCTTCCACTTCCTCAAACTCACTCCCAAGCCACCTAAAAGATCCATAACACATCGAATACATGCAGACACTCATTTATACATACACATACACAGTCAACACGTCATCACGATGCACATAGCATCTCAGAATATAGAGCACATACGCATGTAATTGTACCAAGACATGTATAAATATGCGTATACATCCAAATAATCACACACACAAATACCAAAACGCATAAGGTCTAAAATGTGGATGTGACATTATCTATAATTATCAATATAATAATTGAAAATAATATTTAAAAATGAGGTTACCTTTTTTTTCTCCTTTTTATCTCATAGAAGGCACCTAACCAATCTTCATCAAATAATAAAACTTGAACTGTAGTTACTCGTAATGATGCTTTAGATGGATCAATAATGTGACCTCCAACACTAAAAATAAATTATGCAGCTATAGTTGTGATTACGATTGATACTATATCATATGTCATCTTTGACAATACTCTAAATTTCAAATTAGTTATTTTCTATCATTCTAATATATTAAAATTTGACTCTTCCTCATAAATATGAATTCCTTTTAAATAAACACCTAGATCAGATTTCACTTGTTCTATTATTGATTCAACAATCCTTATATAGCTATAAAAAGTGGCTCTTCCTTTAGTTATTCCTTTCATGGTAGAGTTACTAAAGCTCTCTTTTTTTTTATCTTCAATATGAACATCTTTTTCAAGTGCATTTGTCACATCCTGCATTTTATGAATTACTGTGCAAGTTTAAATAAATGTTTTACTGAAATATTTATGTTTATGATGTGAAATTAATGTGGAATAGTGCATATGTGAATAAAAAGTGCATTTAAATCTTGAAATAGGATATTTCAATTTCTGCCGAAAACCCTAAATGTAAGAGAAAATGGTACTCCAACTTCGTTTTAGAGTTATAGAAATTGAATTTTAATAAACGGTTTTGACTTTTGAGCTTACGTTAACTTTATCTAGGTATATATGAATTTTAAAATTTTTGGAATAAAAATTAATTATGATGTCGTAATTATGAATTATGACGTAAGCGAGTAAAAATCAGGAAATTTTCTTAGAAATTAAGTAAGAATAATTTAGTATGTTATAAATTTCAGAAATAATAATTATTAAATGATATTTATTTTATATTAGACGAATATGCATAATTTTATAAATAAAGTTATAATTAAATAAGTTTAAAATAAAAATATTATAGCTATATTTATTTTACTCATAATTAAGGTTAGTAACAATAGAATAAGAATTTAAAGTGTTAAGCATATAAATTTAAGATTAGTATAAGCAAAAATAAATATTAATTAATGAAAATAGAAATTTTTATATAATTAAACTTTTGGAGTTTAAGAAAATTAGAGAAAATAGGTATATATTCTAGATAATTAGTTTTGGAGGATGAGATATAATCTATTAAATAAATATTTATTAATTAGGGATGGGATATGATTTAATTAAGGAGATATTTAAGGAAATTTGGGTCAAATATGCTGAAATGATAATTTTAATTGAGGCAAAAATCGGATGAATTAATGGATTCATTGAGCTTGAGGGCAGTTTGGTCTTTTCGCCACAAACAAAGGTTGCCCTACTTCTTTTTCCCCTTAGCCATCTTCATCATCTCCTTCAAATCAAATTTCATTTTCTTCCAACTACTCCCATCTTCTCCATTTATGTCCCTTGTTTTCTATCAATTAATTCTTCTTTCATTTTCTTCTTAAGAAGCCAACGCGTCTTACTTGTTCATTACTTGTTTCGGTTCTTGTTTGCTGTTCAAAGGAGATTCGAAAATCTGTCAAGCTCCGAATTTTGTTCAAGTTTTTAGCTTTCGTTCTAGCTGCTGTAATCCAAACGAAGTTGAAGATTTTCATTGTTTGATTTCATCTTGCTGAAATCTTCTTGATGTTCATCCAAACGGTAATTTCAGAATCATTTTTCTTTATGTTTTGGTTAGTGTTTTTGAAAGCAAACCGAAACACTTTCCATCTTAAATTCGTTCTTCTTGGAATTCATGTTGGAAATGATTTATAAGTCAATATAGCTTGAGTTTTGTATTGACAGAGTTGCTGTTGGAGTAGATTTTTGTTGGAGGCTTGCAGTTTCATGGACTGGTTTTGAGAAATTAAAAAGGTGAGCTATATGGTGGTTAGATTTATTAGTTACGCAGGTTTTGGATTTTATTTCTTTTGGCCGACGAATGATGTAGATTAGTTGGTCTGATTTTATGAGTTTTGGTTGCTGTTGATGACTTGAATTTGGTAAGTATAAGGTAGATTGCGGTGCATTGTTTATGTTCTTGTTCTATTCAAAAATCATGATGGTTATTGGTGTGAATTTGAAACCAAAAATATGTGAAATTGCGGTTGGAATATATGGACTATGAATTTTATTTTTCTTGCAATCGCAGGTTAAGACTTCTTTAGGCAAAATGGATTTTTGAAGAAGTATACGTTCTGTTCAAAAACAGAATTATTTTTGTTAGCCAACGTGATGTTTAAGGAATTTTGAAGTATATTTTTATCATAAATCCAATGTTGCCGAATTCATTGATCTTCTTTGGTATTAAGTAAGCAAATTGATTGCAATAGTAAGTTGGAATTAAAATTATGTTAAGTTGAATTTGATTAAAATTAGTTTATGGAAAGGTATATTAAGATTAGCAAAGTTATATACTTAAGTTCCATATTAATGGTTATTTAAATAAATTGATTCTATATACAAGTAAAGAAATATGGTTTAATCTATATATCTAAAAGAAAAATAGATGAATTCTATAATAGTATGGTATATCTACATATATATGTATATTGTCAAGATTATCAATATGTTTTTAAAAAAGATATGGAAGTATTCATTTAAGAAGAACTTCATATATTAATATATATATAATTTTGGTAATTAAATGGAAATTATTAAATTATTTGGAAATGTGAAAGATTTTGTTTAAGCAAAAGTATATTTTTGTTAAAGATATATTTAATTCTATGAAAGTTTAAAGATAAAGATTTATGAATTTAAGTTATAGATATATATAAATATGAAGCAAGTGAAGTTCTTTAAGAATTAAAAAAAAAATAAAAGA
The DNA here is from genome assembly GCA_948192965.1 of Dalechampia spathulata. NCBI lineage: Eukaryota > Viridiplantae > Streptophyta > Magnoliopsida > Malpighiales > Euphorbiaceae > Dalechampia > Dalechampia spathulata. The sequence continues at coordinate 27,684 of CANYBF011304230.1, read as the reverse complement.
AAGATTAAATGTATTCATTAATTGTTTTATAGGCGATATGGCATATATATATATATAAATATATTTGAAGACATATGATATGATTTTATTTTGAAAATTTATAGTTTATGGAATTTTCAATTTCAGTAAATTTTAAGTTAAAAGGGAATTTATCTATATTAAGTAAATTAAGTTATTTTATGGGATAAGGAATTTCCTACTTAAAAGATATAGGTATATGTATATTGCTCAAAAGATTTAAAATTAAATATTTATAAGAATAAATATTGTTATATAAGGTTTTTGGGTTATAAAAAGGAAATTTTAAAGTGAAAGTATTTATTTTTGGCATTTAAAGAAAATGAATTTTTGGATTTAAATAATTTTGAAGTTAAAGGATTTATATATATATATATATATATAGTAATACTTAGATTAAAAATAGAAGTTTATAACAATAAATGTTTAATTAAAATAAAGAGGTTTTACTATAAGAACATATATTGAAATAATTGATATTGTAAATTAATTTGGTTTTGATTTTGATTACATAGTTTTATATATAGATTTAAATAGTAAAAATTGAATTTGCATATATATATATTAATAAATTGAATTTTAGTATTGCTTAATTAAGAAAATTAAGTTATTAGTTTTTATGAATTTGAAGTTTTCAAAATCTATGATGTTTCAATTAAATAATTAAAGGAAAAATGTTTTATAATTATTTTGTTAAATCAATATAATATTGATTATAATTTTATTATGTAATTAACTTTAAGAGTTAATTTTCATATTCGTATTTATTGAGAATATATCTAATATGAGTTTTATGAATCCGTTTAAAAAGAAGACATGAGGATAACATAATTTTCAAAATAAAGAAAATTTAGTAATTTAAAGTTTCTATTTAATTATTAAAGTTTAGTTTTAAGGATATACGTTTTGCTAGACTCTATATTTTTTTAAAATATTTTTTTATGATTTATAAGTGAAAAAAAATTAAATAAAATATATTAGAATGATTAATGATCGATTTAATTTCTAATTAAGATATTATTATGCATTTGTTTAAATAGGTCAAACAGAGGATAATATTCACGCATCTTTGAACGCTAAAACTCAGGAAAAAGACAAACCAGGTTTGTGCTATTCAATAGAGAATCCTCGATCATTAATTGGTCAATGAGGCAAAGGTTTCGTAATTTTAATTTATAATTTTAATTATACATTTCATAAAGATATTTCATTTGCATGATTCAAAGCATGGTATTACATGGTGAAATAAGACGGTGAAATGTTTTATGTTTCTCATCGGGCTAAATGATATAAATTCCTCAGGGAATTAAATGAGCATGATAATATGCTAGCAAAATGACAGAAATGGAAAAGATATGCGAAAAATGAGCTCATATGAAAAGAATTACAGAGATAATTTATTTGAAGCCCGAAAAATGCGCATATGCCATGAAATTAAATGTTATAAATTATTGAATTATATCATTTTACCAATTGCATAATATTTATAGCACCACTGAGTTTTATACTCAGCGTTTGTCAATTGATAAACGTAGGAACGAGCAAAACCGCGGAAGAAAATCATTAGTGGCAGCAGCAGGACCAACTAATTCTGTGTGGTAATAATTATTATGGACTTCTTTAAGTTTAATCGTGCAAATTTAAATAAGTACTTGGCAGTACATCGAAGATTGTAAACTTATCAACTTGTAATAATGTGTATTTAAATTATGTTATATAAAATTAAAATGATGGTTTGTATTTTATTATAATTACTGTTTATATCAAGACTGTTATAATGTTTTATCTTTAAAAAAAATATATAAAAAAAGAGTGTATCCTTTGATGAATGATTATGAATTTATTTGTAATCATTCTTCGGGAGCATGTTACGCAACCAAAAGACGTGACAGCATTGACAATCATATGTGCATGAAGATACTTATTATAAAGTAAACATAAAGTCTCTTGAATATTAACAATGTTCTTAACAGAGCCATCTATTGAATATATTAAAGGAAAATACCACTCTATCAATTATATCTTATTCCTAGGGTTTAAAATAGATGTTATAGATATTAATTAGTTGCAATCACCTTATTATTAATCAAAATTTTCTTTCATCTTTATAACCATTGAGTGAAATAAACCTTTCGTTTACATATTTCTTATCCAACAACATCTTGATCTTAGAAAGAAATAAATTAGTTGTTGGATATTCAATGTCTGTAATAATATTGGTTATATTAACTAGATAAATCAATCATTTTTCAAATTATGCATTAAATAAATTAAACATAAATTCACATAAAAGAAAATAAGTGTTGCATTAGAGATTTATTATTTGAAATGATATTGGTAACTTTATGAAATTCTTTAAGAAAGTGACAAACTTTAATAACTTTTTTCCATTCATTATCATTAAGCAAATACATGTAAGTTAGATCTCTTTGTTGGTGTTGAGGAAAGACATCCTTGATCTCTAAAGTAGTAGAAAACATAAAATATATAGCATTCCATCAATTACAACAATCAAGAATAATATGATGACTTCAATTTTTTTTATAATTTTACTAAACATAATAAGATTAGCCTTTAAATTTATGACATGCCTAATACTTTCATGCATATTCTTTACTATCTCTCATATCTACAATGACCTATCTTGTACTAGAGAGTTTAATATATGAGCACAATATTTTATATGAAACAACTTTCTAGAAAGATCAAGTTGATTCTTATAAGAAAGGTTCTCTTTGAGCATTTAAATTGTAAAATCATTATAAGCTACATTGTTAACACTCATAATTCACATTTTATCTTCAATTTCTTTATCAATTAAATATTTATGTAGCATAAAATAAATATTAAACCTAAAATGTGGTGGTGGAACACCATAAAAAACTAAGAATGCATTTTTGTAAACTTAATGAGAATCTACAAAATAACAAGTTACAACTATTGGTAATTATTTTTATGGAATACTATACTATATGGTATATTTTGAAATGTGTACCAAACTTTAATTTGTAATTTTTATTACTAAACTTTAATTTTATTTCATTGAGAGGTCATCTCATAAGATTTTAGTCAAACTTGTTGACATGACAATTAAAGATGGAACAATTGTCATGTTAACGCCATATTATTGTATTTTATATTACATGTGGTTATTGAACTTTTTCATTTATTTCAAATGAGTACTAAAATTTTTTATAAAAAATTAATATAATGAACAATTAAAAATTAATTTATACATACTCATATTTTTAAAATAATTATATTATTTTATGCATAGTTTTAACTTAATTAATACTTAAAATAAAAAGCCTCATCATACTTTGCCTATTATTTATCAACTAATATTTTGTTTGATATTTATAATATCGTTCTTAAATTTAATCAAAAATTTACAATCATATATATACATATATGAAAAAATATGGATTACAAAATTTTTTTGATAAGTATTTAAAAAATTTATCATAATAAGTGCTTATGATATATGTAAGAGTAATATGACTAATGCATCAAATTATATATATATGTAATTGTTTATTTTTAGTAGAGTCATGAATTTTAAAAAAACTAAAATAAAATTGCATTTTTATGAAAAAAAATTGGAAAATAATTTTTTACATTATTTGTATTTTTTTCTCATAATTTTTTTGCAATCTACATTTTTCATGTATATACAAAAATACTTGCAAATGTTGATTAAATTATAAGAAAAATATCATAAATGTTAGAAAAAAAATTCATTTGTTAAATAATAAGCCAAGTATGAAGAAATTTTAATTTTAATTATTAATTAAGTTAAAATTTTATATAAAATAATGTAAATTTATCTGTTAAAAAATATGAGCATGTATAAATTAATTTTCAATTATTCATCATATTAAAATTTTTATTTGAAAGTTTAGTACTAATTTTGAAACAAGTGATAAAGTTTAGTAACCACCCGTGATATAAAATAACGTGGTGATGATGTGATGCTAATAGGATGATATTCCATCTATGATTGTCACGTCAGCACCAAATCAGTAAGTTTGATTGGATCTTATGAGATGATCTCTTAGTAAAATAAAATTATAATTTGATCATTAAAAAATATAAATTAAAGTTTTAGTATCCCATAAAGATGATTACCTTTACAACCATATATAAAAGATTTTGGTTGCTAGACTTCCACAAATCTATAATCATACTTAATTATTCTATCAACACTCTTAAGCAATTTAAAGATCTTCTTTATCTTTAACTCATAGCTTGTAAAATAATTATTCTTCATAGTTGTATGGCTAACCTTTTTAAAATATAGAGTTGTGGTCCTCATCAATAAATTAAATATTTTATAATTACAAAAAGAAATGATAAATCACAAACCATAAACATGTGTATCATAATCTTCTTTATCCTACTTTGATGATATTTGAAATTTTGCATCAGATTTACAACTTCTGATTATGCTATAGTTGTACAAACAATGATTTCTTTTTTTTTCCTTTCTTAGTGTCCTCTTAGGATAACAATTCAAATTTCTAAGAAATTGAAATATTGAACCATTCTTTTTTATGGTAAGTCAATACTTGTAATGAATGCATTCTCCTTTTCTTGAGCAATTTAGAAGAGTAATTTCTGAAATTAGCCATGCTTTAGATGTCTTTTTCATTTTCTTTGAAAATGGATTTTCCTCTTCATTCTCTTTTACATCTTCTTTATTTGCAATTTTCAATATTTTCAACATCTTTAATATTACCATCATCCATTGTTTCATTAATGATTGGACTTGTATTGGAATCTTATATAGATTGAAAATTAGAAATCTCATTTAAAATTGACATTTTGCAATTGTATAAAAATTAAATAAGTTTCAAGTCAAACTAAATAAGGATCAAATAAGTATTTAAGTTTTGTTTAGATGTGTTTTTAAATAAGAATTAAATAAGTATTCATGACTATATTGAAATCTTTCTACTTATCACCATCACTTTATTAAACAATTATAATACTACTAAGCGAATGATTCATAATCAAAATCAAAATAATTAGTGGTCATACTTTTAAAAAATTTTAGAAATTAATTGGTAGAGTCAATTCAACTAGATGTTGATTATATAGTCTTAACAAATTTTTGACAAAAGTATGGTATAAACCCCAAAATCAAAATCATTTAACTATTGATAAAAGTGTATATCATTGTTATCAACCTTGTAAGTGAAAAAAAGAGTGTCACTATATATAAGGAGATAAAAACTTATACCAATTCAGATGAAGTGTATATTGTTGATGACAAGTCAAAAACAATAAAATGGAAGAATGCACATTTTGATGTTCTATTTACCTTGGAGTGTTTGTGTCAAATATATTGGGAGGAAATTGTTCATAAGCAATACACTAAACTAGATGGTACATGAGTACAAATAATAATGAAGAGTGGATGAGTTCCTATACAAGCCAAAGTTGCTACAATAGTGTTTCTCATAATGGCTAGTTCTCAAACATCATTCGAGCTAACTAGTCACTCCTTTCTAAAAAGCATTAAGAGCATTCCCATAAGTTGTAGAAGTATATATCATAATGTTTCACTCATCACAACCCTTAGAATACATAAATAAAATTAAATATGGAAAGACTATTTTTCCCTTAAGACCTTAGAATTCTATCCCCTTGAAATTCTCCCCCCTCTCAAACAATTGATGATCTGATCAATTATATTTTCAACAACTCTTAATCTCATGCTCAATCGTCTGAAGGTTAGTTAGGTACTCCTTATCCTCAACTCCATGAATTATTATCAATTATGTTGATAAATTCTTCTTCATTATTGAGATTTCTGATTGCATCTTTATAATATTTGACCTAATGTATTATCAAGAACATCAACCTTGTTGTCCAGTTGATATGAACTCAACAAGCAAACAAGGAACATTGAATTTTCCTTTCTATTCTAATAGGCAATTGATAAAGGCTATGTTTGGCATTAGATTTTCAATTAGATGTTAGATTAGCTTTTCGATTAGGTGTAGCTATTAGCTGTTAGATTAGCTTTTAAACTAGTTGTTAGGTTAGCTGTTACACTTGAGTGTTTGGTATCATTTTTAACTTTTGAATTAGCTATTAGAATATGAAAATACCAAAAGGGTATTATATATAAAAATATAACTTATTTGAGAATGAAAAATAATTAAAAGATTATTAGTAGTAATAATAATAATAATAATAATAATAACAATAATAATAATAATAATAATAATCTCTATAGTTAAAAATTTCATATCTTAGAGTAAATACACAAATAATTTATTTCCTAGCATTCCATAAACAAGTTGCAATATGATCTCGAGTTTGATCCATTTGTCTTGATCTTCTTGAATTTCCTTCATTTGCTGAATAATCTTGAATATTTGGAATTTCTTCATGTGGCATATAATGTGGATTTTGCTCGAGGACATTAAAAACAACATCATTTGGAGATTTTATCCTTATAAAATTGTGCAAGGTAAAACAAGCTTTCATAATGCTAACTTGTGCTTCAATGCTATAGTTAGGCACAATTCGTAGTATTTTCCATCTTTTTTTCAACACTCCAAAACATCTTTCAATGCAACTTCGAAGTGAAGAGTGTGCACGATTAAAATTTTCTTTTGCATTTTGAGGAGCCATATTTTCAAATTCAGACTGGTGATACCTAATTTTGGGATATGGCACTAAGTACCCTTGTCTATATGGATATCCTTTATCCACCAAGAAATATTTACCTAATATCATTATGAAAAAAATGATTAGAATTATTTTATAAAAATTTAAACAAAAACTATTATTTGAAAAGAAAAATAGAGTATTTATATACCTTGTGGAGGATGAGGGAAATCATGTTCTTTTGTTTTAATAGCATCAAGGAAAACACGGGTGTCGTGTGCAGATCCTTCCCAACCCGCTAATACAAATGTAAAGCACATGTTAAAATCACAAACAGCCATTACATTTTGGGTAGGTATACCTTTTCTTCCTCTCCATGGTATTTGCTCCGCTTTTGGAACTTGAACTGCAATATGTGTCACGTCAATGCAACCAATGCAATCCTATAAAATTGTATAAAAATAAAGTAAATTATAACATATATAGGTAAGCAAAATAAGATACAACATTCAAAAGTTTAATTTTCTAACCTTAAAGAATGGCATGTATCTATCATCATTAGCAATTTGTGGAGAAACTTCTCTAAATTGTGGATCACTTGGCCTTATAATATCTCTTGCAAGGTCCATCATAGCATGTAAAACCTCATGAAAGCACCTACTTATGGTTTCACCAGATCTCTGAAAGCGTTCCTGCCAGTCTTTATATGAAGCTCCTAAACTAAGGGTATACACTTCTACCGTCCATTGAAATCTTCCTTTGTTTCCATCATTGGCCATGGATATTATCTTATATAAATATTAATAAATAAATAATTATCAATAATAATTACAAAAAAAAACTGCAAGCAAAAATAACATATATAATTACACATTAATAATAACAATAATTAAAGCAATTAATTATGAATTATAATTCATGAAAATATTTTTAAAAATAAATAAATAAATAAAGCTTGGTATAAATATAGCTTCATTTGTTTTTTCTTTTTCAAAACTTTTTCCTATAATTGTTGAATTATTTTATTTTCTCATATCTATTTTTTCTGCTCAAAATCTTTGTAATTTTAAGGAGTGATATGGTAGATATGTATAAATACAAGTAGATGAATACAAATTTATATATATATTAAATACAAGTTTGTAGTGCATAGCTTAAGTATGAAATTAACAACTTCCAAGCTTATATGTATTGAGCAATTTTGGACATGTTTTGCAGGGGATACATCATTTTTTGCTTCAAAGCTCAGCTGGTTTTCTATGGCATCTAGTAATCTCTCAACATGGGTATCTCAGGCAAGTGGAGCTATCGGAGCTAAATTGGGCATCAAACACAAAGTCTGGTCTCCTCAAACAGAAGCTATGGCTATTCTGGACATAAATATAACTGCAGATTCTAGGGTAACAGTTTTTACCCTTGAAGTGTTAAAGAGAGCCGCAGAAAGATGTCCTGCATGAAATTCCCATTTTTTGCAGGTAGAGAAGCATACAACTTTTCTTAACAAAAACCTTTTTTTATTGAAAATATGGTATTTATCATCCGTGATTTCAAGCAAATTAACCAGTAATTATTGTACACATTTAGGATATTAAAATCAATTTTATTTTTATTATTGATATTTTATGACAATTATTTATTTAATTTTAATAATATTCAACAACTCATTCTCATATATTTTATAAAATATTATATTAACAAATACAAATGCAAAAAAGAAAAACTTGAAGCACGTCGAAGAAAATATCTATAATCACTATGAATATTTTCTTGCAAGTGCTTGACCTTTTATTTCCGGTCATCTTCATGGATCAGGACCGGAAACATTTCTATCCATTCCTAAGGAAAACATTATTAAATTATCCACGCTGTGATAACCTGCAAAACACTTTATTTTTTAATGTTTTGTTCTTTTTTCATGACAGTGAAGGTATTTGATCTACAAAGTTATACTTGGTCAACCTTAAAGACATATGGGAAAGCACCAGTATGTAGTGATTCATCTTCTGTAAACAAAATTGGAGAAAATCAGTATTCTTTTCTTTATTTTTAATCTATCGTTTGTCTGGCTATGTTAACTGAAAAAACATCTAAAAACTTAGAACTAAGGATCTTAACGTTTGTACTTAAAACTAAGGATCTTAACATTAGAACTAAGGATCTTAACTTAGAACTAAGGAGTATGGAGAGGCTGCTCCTGTGGTTTATGGAAGTTCCTTTGACAACCATAAGTGTTAGTGTGAGATACCACTCATTTGGATAAATATTCAGTTAGGTGGTCCTACAAAAACTTGCCCATATCATCAAGCTATATGATTTTACTCCGCATAGGCGGTACCTAAAAGAATGGCTCCTAATCTGAATTTATGTAATTTTTTATTTAAGAGCATTAAACTACAGTAAATGAATTATTTAGTTTCTTATATTCTGCAATGCTTTTTTAGAACTTGAAGTAGATTCTCCAAGGAACTTGGAAAATGGGGAGGGTGGAAGGCTAATAGCCCCTTAGGAGGCATGTAACCGAATTGCTGAAGTGGTTCAAGAGGCCATAAGGAAGATGGAGATGGTGGCTGATGAGAAGATGAGAATGTTCAAGAAAGCACACATGGCTCTTGAGGCTTGTGATCGTGAACTGGAGGAGAAGACCAAGGAAGCGACGGGACTACAGCTAGAAAAAGAAAAGAAGAAGCTCCAAATAGAAGAGTTAGAGAGAATTGTAAGGCTTAAGCAGGCAGAGGCTGACATGTTCCAGCTCAAGGCCAATGAGGCAAAACGAGAGGCTGAGAGGCTGCAGAAGATTGCTCTTGCAAAGACCGACAAATCTGAGGAAGAGTATGCAAGCAATTACCTCAAACTTCGGTTAAGTGAAGCTGAAGCAGAGAAGCAGTATCTGTTTGAAAAGATAAAGCTACAGGAGAGTTCACGCGCATCACAGAGCAGTGGTGGGGGTGACCCTTCACAGGTGTTGACATATTCAAAAATTCACGACTTGCTCAATGGCTACAGCGGCCCCCCAAAATCAGAAATGCAGTCAAGTGAACGGCATCATTTCAGGACAAATCCCTGAGAGAATGCTTTCTTTCATATTACATATTAAATTAACCATATGATGTAGGAGTGTGATTTTGTTTGTGAAGAGTGAATGAAATGCTAGTTGGTTTGGTTTCATTGTCTAACTTCTTAACCTCTATTGCTAGGATTAACCAAGCTGATATAAAGCTGTAAGTGATTTTTTCTTTTCTGCAGTTTATTCTGCGTGAAATTGTTTTGTAAATCTCTAGTTGTTTCTAATTTACAGTTAAGAGTTGCCCTTGTTATTTGCAGTTTCGCCTTGTATTGTTTTCTTGGTCTAAAATATAATTGTTGGATCATGTCTGCAAGTTGTGGTATACTTGTCCATCAAACAAATAGAAATCGAGAGATTTCTGCAAATAGAACGAGCTGCCAAATCATTTTACTTAGCCTGATAATGTGAAATATTTTATTTTTGCATTTATTTTCTGCAGCATGAACAAGAACCCCAGAATTCTAGCATGCTACTGATATAAAATGTAGCACAGGGCTTTTGTGGACCTTTACAGCATCCATGACTCTTCTTCATTAAGGTGCTTCCGGTTTCGGTTAACCGCCATTCTTATTGTTATGGCAGCATTCATCCCAATCGAGAGAGAATAACTTTGCATGGATCACGAACAGAACGATTCTGCCACTGTTGGTAACCCTGAACTTCCTGCTGCGCCGCCACAAGGAATTAGAGAGTTCCATGGGGAAAAATGCAGGAGGTGGCTGATCAAGCAGTTGGGATTGAATGGCCGAGTATGAATCCCTACAGATTATCAGCCTAAAATAAACTTTCGATATTACCGCATCACTCGGCATCAGAGTCGTCATTTCCCGAATCGGGTCAAGTGTTTAGGCTCTTAAGCAGGATTACAAGTACACGGTACGATCTAGGACGATCCCCAGGGCAGCCCGGTTAACTGAATTTGTGCTTGGGACTGTGGTAATGGATTGAGAGTTTTCCACCTAAACTGATGCTAAGAATTGGAAACCAGAGGAGTTTGTGCATGTATATGTTTCAAAAATATGCAAATATTAGTAGTTTTTGTATGATGAATGAAAAGTTTGGCCACAGAATATTCAGCAACCATAAAAAGTAGTAATAGATAAAGTATTGGTGCAATTTAATTAGTAATGCATTCAGCGAAATGTGACACCCACCCATTACTTGTAAAAAGTTGGTCCATTTCCCACTCCATCAACGTTTAATCCTTCCAGCTTCCAAAATAAACACATTTATTTGAAAACATTTTCATTGTATCAGGGAAAGTATAAAATAATATTTATTATACATTCGAGAAATCTAAATTTCCAATTAATTTAATATAATATATATGAAGCATATTTGGAAGGCATTAACCTGCCTATCCTGCATGTGCTACCTATTGTAATATTACACTCACCAACAAGATTCTTACTTTAGCATGATATCTACCCTCTAAATTTCAGGTCTTTACCATTTCTATATATACACTTTTTCTCTTTTACTTCTATATATTGGAGTAACCCACAAGCCGTTTTTGGACGCACCTGTTGTAGCCTTTCTTTTCTCTTTTATCCGTCAGGATGTCCATCTTCTGGCTAAGGATAGTCTTCCCTCTTCTTATCATCTCGGTAGCTCTTCCGAGAATAGGTAAAGCAAGCTTTTTTTACAGGTTGAATCAACTTTTCCAAGTGCTTTTTTGTTTTTTTGAGTTTTAGTGAAGATATGGTTTGTTTTGGTTTAGCAGATGGGCAGTTGGAGCAGTGGTGCATAGCGGATGTGCAGACACCAGACGAGGAGTTGCAGATGGGATTGGATTGGGCATGTGGGAAAGGTGGCGCAGATTGCAGTATGATTCAAGTGAATAAGCCATGCTATTTCCCCAACACTGTAAGAGCCCATGCTTCTTATGCATTCAACAGCTATTTCCAGAAGTTCAAGAACAGAGGTGGATCTTGCTACTTTAAAGGAGCTGCTATTGTTACTGAACTTGATCCTAGTAAGTTCCCCCACCAGTAAACTATTCTGCTTCCTTTCTTCTTTATTTCAAAGGACCATATCGATAAAGTTATGTGACCGGTAGATAAGATAATTTAGTAAATTGTTGGTAAAAAGCTAACGATTGATGCATGCAATTGAAAATACATGGAAGACGACATATAATCAGACAAGTCCATGTGCCTACATATGGATTGGCTATCCGGCAAGAGGACTGCTGACCTCTGTTTCTAACAGCGGCCTTCAACTTGATTACCTCCAATCACGCTACAAAGTTTTTCATTTCTGCAGAAAAAAAAAAAGGAAGAAAAATCAATCTCTTACCATCACATGAGGGTTATGGATCATGCTAACTTTGTACACTTTAACAGCTGTATGTTGCTTGCATGTATGTCTACATATATATAATAATAATAATAATTTATGATTTTTTATTCTTTTTACTTCTCAGTTTTCTTTGATTAATGGCTTGTAACTTGAAATTCTGCTTGCAGGTTACAGCTCCTGTCGCTATGAGTTCTTACCCTGATTTCCTGGCGGCAGAAAGAGGAATAATAAACTTCAAGCTTCAGTATTACCAGCACATGATTTTGCATTGCAACAAATTTTGCAGGAATTCTAGTACTATATCAGGATTGAATACTGATATTAGGCCCAAGTTAAGAAATTCTCATATGCTATGATTGTGAAATTCATCCAATTGAAGAATTCCTATGTCTTCACGTTCCTTCTGTTTTTTTTTTTTTTTAATTTCCAATCATTCATGCATCATATCTGTCACTGCACGACAAATTCAACAATGCAAAAGCAAAGACTCACCAATGATGCTATAGTTGCCACGAATGCAAAAAAAAATGCCTGATCAGTAAGACATTATTTCAAAGGAGTTGCTCTTCCATTTGTTTGAAGCATGTTAAATCCATCATATGAACACAAACTTATATATCGTACAAATTCCAGGATTGATTGGCACTGAAATATACACAACATACACATCACAGCAGATAGATCATGAATGCCATGGCTCACAGGCACTGCATACATGAAAGATAAAGATAATGCGTAAAGGAAACATTTCTCTGTTGCAATTCCTTTCCTACCAGAAAAGCAAGCTTGCCCAAGCAGCAGCAAAAGCCAAGCCACCAAAGGGAGCCAAGCTAGCATACTTTCTGTCCTCGAGCAATGCCACAGCATAACACCTACACGATTCCAGACAAACTGCAATCAGTTCACTCCATTCGCATGATTCAATTCGAAGAACAATGTATGGCTTTCATGCTTAGCATTGCTGACAACCACCAGCCATCCATGCCAAGCTTCAACTAAAAGAAACTTGTCGGGGTTAAATGTAGATCCCATTACAATCATAAAATAGTCGGATGGTATTCACAAAGTATGCCATAAATATACTTGAAGGTTTATGGCAGTAACGCTGCTAGAGTTTCAATTACGCAAATGTTTAGAAGACTGAAGCGATGCTCTATAGATAAAACTAATGCTCAATTAAGATATATGACTTGCGTTGACAGTGCCTGCGCAGAAATATCACAACACTAGATTATGAACAAGAAAAACAGAATCAACGAATAGTTTCACCATATCCTTGAGCTATATGTCAAGATCGCATCTAAAGAGGTGAATGATCCAATGGGTTGGGAGGTATACCGATCCAATGGCTGCGTAAGCTAAGCTCGTAGGGAATAACCTAATCAAGGGGTCATCCATCGCCTCTATGCTCGACAGTCTTAGTGCAAAATACCAGGTTCCCTTTGTTTTACTAAATATAGGAGGTGTGTGAGTGGCAGGGAACACTGCCGTAAGGGTGTGAACATAATCAAGAATCGACGTTGGTGGCCTATGGCATTATAAATATTCTTTAAATTTGAGTTGCTCATTCATAAACATGACTGCATCAATTACTACCATCTCTCTTCTAAACACATATGAGAAAGATGTAATTGAACCATAGAGGAATTCATTCATTGTCCCAGGGCATGTCCTCATTTGATAAGTGAACAGTGACAGAAAGATCCATGACTCGGGCGACTAATACTTGAAACAAGTTTCCTAAAGAAGATCCAGGGCTAGCGTGTCTGCAATCTGTCCATCAAACTCGAATCAAGTTACAATCTAACAAATCCCTCATCTTAACCATAGTTGTTAAAGGTTCATCGTAGTGGCATTGCATCGTATAGACTCAAACCCTAGTGCCCCAACCTGGCTTGGGTAATCTTGAAGCAAGTGGATCACTCTGTCTCCCTCTCACATTTTTCTATTTTCACTTGTTTTAGCCCCTCTAGACCCTTTCATTTTTTTTCTTCCCTTTTCTTATCTATTTCCTGTACTCCACTCGCTCAACTTGAATATAACGTCTCAGATACTGTCTTTTATTCGTCCCATTTGCCTTCATTCCTTTTGTATAATTCAATGGCTATGAGTCGACATCTGTGGACTTAATCTTCGTACATAAATTGGCATTTCATCTTAACTTTTATTGCTTTTGTTGCCTAGGCCTCGTGCTCAGGTTTCAAGGTCCCTTTTACACTTAAATGTGTCTGGTGTCTTTAGTGACTCCAGTTGCCTTGTGACACAAGACTACCATGCAAATAGCAAAAGCCGAATTAGACATTGAATTCAATGCCAAAAGTTCAAAACTTTTGAATCGACCAAATGAACTTGCCATACTTTGAATTACCGTTCCTAGCATATAGCTTAAAAATATTATAGACACATCACAGTTTATCTCTGCAGTGTTTCCATGAGACATCCCTAAGAGCCCTGAAGCTATATAGTATACCTATATAACCCAGCAGGAAGCAGCACGGAGATAACTTAACTCTTAATCCATTACAGAAAATCAGAAATCACATAGTTTACGCACAATGGAATCCAAAACGAAAAACCTCAAACTCAACCAAGCCTTAGACCCAAGTTACTTGGGGTTGATTATATGGATTCTCATTCTGAACTCCCAACGGCTTTATTTACAATTCTAAGCTTTTGAATCCTGGAAAGCTGAGCTTATTATCCATAATTGAGTGTTGGTCCTTTTCGTAATTATAACTCTTCATTTAACAGTGAATATCAGTTCCTTCCGTCCATGATGTAGTTTAACTAGTCCGATTCAAGACCTGTGATCCTATGGATATCTATATATTATCTGGTTATCAACGGATCCCCAAAAAATTCTTGCACGTTATTCCTGAGTGCTAACCAACATATATAAATCAGAGCACTTCACCGATCACTATGCCAAACAAGTTTCTTTCAAAAAATCAAAGCAAGCCTCTGCCAATTTAAATCTTCCATAAAAAGTGCATGAGAACCATTAAGGACATGAAGTCAACAAAGACCACAAGATGACAACTTACGTCCCAGAGAAAGCAAGAATCCCGGATGTCAAAAGGCCCCCAAACTGAGAAAAAAGAGAAAATTACAAACGAAACAGATTCAGTCACATAGCAAATAGATACAATCCAGAGAGATCATCGACCAACCAGAAGTGAATTGGTAAAAAAGAAAAAGAGCAAAAAAAAAAAAGGAAAGTGAGAAGCGAAACTTACAATGTGGGGACGTTTCGTGATAGGAGCAGCAAGAAGAGCAGCAGTATGAACAAGATGAAACAAAGATGCTGTTTGCCAAACCTTGATGAATCAGAAAACAGTCCAATTCAATCACAATTACAACAAGAACAGCAATAAGTTATTAAGCATTTTTTTTCCAATAAAACTATAACAGAGAAAGAATCAAAATTTAACACAAGAAGAACAAAAGGGTATAGAAATATACCTCCTTGTAAACGGGATTATGAGGTTTGAATAAATGGGCACCATAAGCACCTAGACCAATTCCTGCTACTCCTTTTTTTTGGGAAAAAAATATGATAAAAAGTTGAAATGTGTTTGCCAATTAGATGAGCCAACACCCAGTTGAATTAAACAAAAAGAACGATTAAAAATATAAGGGAGAAGTGGGATTAGTACCAGAAATAGCAGCTACTTTGTGCCATGTATAAGCTTCCATTGATCCTCTTCCCTCTGTCTTTGGATTCAACCAATGAAAAGATCAAAATGGCAGGAGCAGGGCTTTGACTTGGTCAAAAACGACGTCGTTTGTAATGTACCTTCTTTAGTAGGTGAATCTTAATGGGCCTAAGAAGCCTTTCCCCATTGTATTTTTGATAGGCCCTTATCCAAATAATTGACCCACTTATAATTTCACTTACTAGATTCTGAATTTGGAGAATTTCGAAAAACCTAAAAAAAAAATTGAAAAAATTTTGTAAATACGTTTCCTGTACTCTTAATTCTAAAAAAAATAATTATTTTTATTAAAATTTATTATTTTTAAAAAATCTTTGGCCTCAACCAATCAAAATATGACAAAATCAGTAATTTTTGTGATTATTCCTTAAATTATCAGTAATTTTTGTAATTATCTCTTAATTTAGTTTTATTATTATAAATTTGTTTTGTTTTTGTTCCTACTATTGATACGATTTCATAAAATGTGAAAAATATTTCTTTTAACGATTAATTTTTTGTTTTTGTTTTATTAAAAAAGTTGAATGAAACATAGATTGCATCACAATTTACGTTAATCGTTGTTCAAGAATCAAATTAATTGATTGTTAATTACTAATCTAACACCATTTGCGTAATTAATCACCAATTATTAATAATCCCCCACTCTTCTAAGAGCAATTTCTAGAAGTTCAAATTACTTATAATACGAAAAAAGCCTTTTATTTTAAATAATAATAATAATAATAATAATAAAGCCAACCACATTAGATATGATTTTGAATTAATAAATCTGAATACCATGCTCGAGTATCTTCCCATATCAAATAAAGATCGCAAACAATATGAACATATGATTCTTTTCTCTTTTTTTTTTTCCTCCTTTCTATTAAAAAAATAACAACTCAAAGTAATCGGATCTTATAATAACCCCTTTTTTTTCTTAAATGTGATTCCTATGTCATTAATTTCATTTTAAAAAGTTTCTTTTCCCATATATTCTTTTGGTTTATACAAATTTTAAATTCATATGGATATTTTGAAATTTATATATTTAATTCATATAAATATTTGATAAATATATTATTGAATTTAAGATATTTATAAGTTTAATAAAAATAAAGTATATACTATAAATTATTTTATGATAAAAATAAATAGATTAAATAACAATTGAATATCATTAATACTTGGTTATATTAATATATTATAAAATTAAAAAATTTATATATATTTCTTAATATTAATTGATTTTAAAAAAATTAGATAATATATATATATATATATATATAAACTCTTACAATTATTAAAATTAAAATATTTTAGACATTATTATAAAATTAATATTTTAAATTTCACTTGGTATGAGTTTTTAGGTTAAATAAAATAATTCATCGAATTTAATATATGATTGAAGAAAAAGAAATTCCAGATGATATTTTTGAATTAATAAAGTTGCAATTAAAATATTCTTTAAATGTAATGTTGATGTCACTACGGAGTCACTCTTTTGACTGCAACAGATGATACTGAAAAATATTTATTTATTTAATATCAAAATATTCAATAAAATTCCATCTTTTGTCTAAAGGAATTAAATAATTTTATGGATTTATCCTTCTTGTAATTATATCTTCTTTTCCCTTTTCAAGATTTCTATGCTCATCTACGCTTACGTGGCAAAGGGATTGTAAAATAAAAAAAATAAAATAAAAGCAACAAAATCAATATTCAACTATAGCAGTCCAATAAATTAGAGAAAAATAATGACAAGTGGGTTTTAAATTGTTCATTTTCGAAAGTAATGAATAAATAAATTTCAAATCTTTGGGAATTGATATCTCTTTAAATTTTTTTTGAATAAATGATTATTTTCAATTTTAAATATAAATAAGAATCCGTCAAAGTAATGAGATTCATTTGAGATTTGGCTCTATCAAAAATAGGAAAAAGTAATGAAATTAGTCCAATACTTTGGCATCTATAATATATCTCCTTATCAAGACTCCAAGTTATGTCCCTAATTGGCGCAATAAAGAGTCTTTTTGAATTGCATTTCACCATAAAACCCTAAGAAATTTTTTGATAGTTTTAGTCTTAAATCAATAATGAACTATGTATTAATTCTGTTGGTTGATATATATATATTAATTAAGAAAAAGAGCTAGGGTTGAATTTAATATAGAAAAGAGACCCACATGAGATGTAAAATGGAAAACAAAAAAGAGCAAAAGTAAAAATGGATAGGGTTTGTAATGTCGAACTTCGGCGTGGCCTTTTACTGTAGAGGGGTCTAATTTGCCTGAAAACATACAAAACCAATAACCAACATTTTCCCAAAAGCCAATACACTTGGTCGGTAAAAATCACTGCATCTTCTCCAGTTTCTTTGCATCTATCTTCCTAATGCCTTGCACCATGTTTCTTTCTTTCTTTCCTGTTTATTCACCAAACTGACGCATTCCTATTTTATTCTCTCTTTTATAATAAACAATGACTCTTAATGCTCAAGTCCTTCCAAAGTTCAAAAAATTACTGTTTGTTTTAAAGGAATCCTGTATGATGTGGAGATGTAATTTGGTTGGAAAATTGTATGCCCTGGTTCTCATTGCAAGTGCCATGCGCACATTTCTTTATATGGACCCATCCCATTTCGCTTGTCACCTGCATGGTTTTCTTCTTCTTCTTCTAATTTCATTTCAAGAAAACACTTATTTTCATTTTTCAGATAAATTTAAAGAGGATGATAAAATTCTTTTAATATTATTAATTATATATTAAATCTATTTGATTGAATGATTCTTAATATAATAAAAAGTCTATTACTCCATAAACGAAACAGATAAATAAAATAATAGTAAACAGTAAATATGAAAATCATATGTTGAAAAAAGACAAATTTGAGGAACTTGGAGGAAAAACTGGAATAAAAAAGCAAAGAAAATAATTGGATGGTGTTGATACGAAATCCATGAGAGCTCGTGGGAGAGAAACATGAATGATTGTCTTGGTCATGCTTAGTGGAATTCCCATCCAACAGTTCAAGAAATGATGTTGCACAAGACGTGCATGCAAATCTATGCTTTACTAAGTATAAAAGATACCATAATTAACCTCCTAATCATGCTTCTTTTGAAACTAACTCCATCATTATCTCTTTCCGTTCTTTTTTAAGGTAATCCATGTTCAGGGTTTAGCAGCTAACTACCCGCTTAATTACATTCTTTACTAATCTTAATTATCTTTAAATCATTGCTAGTAAAATCTTTATTGATTATTTACCTGTCTTAAGGCTCTATCACTTTTATAATAAATCTTAAGATCCTTTTATATTCTATAATAAATACTATATATAAATTTTGATTATTTGGTTAGTTTTTTATCATTTATTTAAAAATATTTGTGATATAAATTATGCAAAGTTTTCGATTATGAATTTGGGAAATAAGATGTGTGTGTGTGTGTGTCTATATATATATATATATATATATATAAGCATATAAAATAATGATTGGAGTTGTCTATTTCTTGGCCTCATAGTGGAGGAGTGGCAAAGATTGCTTCAAGCGTGATCCTCCTCTCCACCATCCATTTCATGTTGATATATACTTCCATTACAAATTATTATTATTATTATTATTAATTATTTTTAATTTTATCATCCTTCCATTCCCACCGTCCATTTACAATTAATCATGGTTAACTAAACTTTTAAATAATATGGTAAAAATTTACATCACTAGAATTTTGATTTATATAAAATATATGTTTTAAATATTATAAATATTAATTTAAAATGAAAAAAAAATTCTTCATAGATAAAATCTAGCCACCTTTCTTCTTGCTTCCCTTTCTCTATTTCTTTCATTTTTTAAAAATTATTATTCTTCTATTATTAAATTTTGTTTTCATTTTGATATATATTTTTCTTTTTTCCTTTACATCTTATAAATGTTTATATGTTTTACGTATTACAAGTTTTATTTGCCTTGTGTACTGCAAGTCTAGAAGTTATTTTGTAATACAATCTATTTTTTTTATTTATAATAATTTTTAACTCTATCACGTATATCTTTCATAATAAATCATTGAATTTGACTATAGTATTAAAGATTTATTAGAATTATTTCATTCAAATCTTATTATAAGCATATAATTATTTGAAGAATGTGTTTGATTTAAGAAGATTATTAAAAAAATTTGATAAATTCGTGTTTTATATTAGTAGATTAATAAATGTAAATAATAAAATTTTTTATTCATCCTTAAAGATATAAATATTAAAAATATTGAAGTATTTAGATTATATGAAATTATATGTATATATATATATATATATATATGAAAACAATATTATTTATGTTATTAAAGATTTAAATTCAAAATTTAGTAATTTTATGTTTTATTATATTATAAGCTATCAATACAACAAAACTGAACTGAGGTTACAGGAAGGAATGCATAAATGGAAAATATAGGGGTTTTCTTTTTTCTTTCCATATTTAGTGGAATTGAATGAGAGCCGATGGTATAAATTAAAAATAAATGAGAATTAATAATATTAATATAATAAGGAAAGGACAAAAGGCAGAGAGGGGTGTGTGTGGGTCATAATCAAGTTTGGAAAGGGGACAAACAAACACCATTATTCTTTGTCTTTACGTACCTCATTCCTTCACTTCGATTCCCACATTATTATTTTCATTTTTTAAATCCTAATTACTCTCATTTTCCAATTAACCTTAATCTCCCATCCAAACTATACCACATCACTTTTATTTTTAAATGCTTTTTATTAGCCTAGCCTTAATTTAATTTCCCTTCTTCTTAATCTATTTTAATGATTCCAAATATTTAGTCACATTAAGCTGATACGAGTAGAGCTAAAATGATATATTTAGATTATGTAAAGTATGATTAAGAATAATATTAAATAATAATGGAAAGGATAAAAAAGGGAGTTAAGCAGAAGTGGAAGGCACTGCTTCCCACGTCAGCTAGTTTCCTTTAAAGTAAAGTCCTTATATTTATTATTTCTCTTTCGTCCGTGAGGGTCCATCCTCTTATCTCTTCGTATTCTTTCTTTTTCCCTCCAATTATTCTCTCCGTTTAATATGCTTTAACATCCCCCCCTTTTTATTTTTGAATTTTTTTCTACCAAATATTCCACTCTTTAAACAATTAATTATTCATCATTTTATAAGAATCATAAAATTAATTCAAGATATTTTTTTACCCTAATTTCTTTGGGATAATTGAGTTATTCATATAATGGCAATTAGGTTAAAATAATAGAATTTTATATTTTTAATTATTAATTAAATTAACTTGTTAATTATTTCCTCAAAAATAATGCCAAATCTAAAATGATAATGACAGCTGTCCTTAATTATTTCCTCAAAAAAACTTATTACAACAATAAAATAATATTTTCTATCTATACCAAAATACTCCCTCCATCTTAAAATTATTTTCTTTTAAATATTAGATGCTTATCATTTTTTATAATATTCTAATAATATAATTAAAACAATAATTAATTAATTTATGATGAAACAATAATTAATTAAAACAATAAAGCAATAAAATATCATTATTAATTTATGCTCTTTTTTTCTTAATTTATAATTTTTAAAACTTTATTACAGTATGAGAATAGTGTGTACGGAAGGGTTGCTTTCGTGGATTAAATAGACAGCTTGTTTTATTATTTATTTATTTTTCAAAAATTGTTTTTAAGTTAACTGATTTATTTAGAGTAATTAATCTTTTTAATACTAATCCAAATTTTCAAATACTAATACAGTATAGCTGTACTTGTTCATCTTCTTCACTTTCCAGGTCTCAAGATTCTTCAAATAATAACTTCGCTTCCTCTCTCTGTTTCTCTCACGCTCAACCGCCGGTTCAATTACTCGGAGGTGGGTCTCTGAATCAGCTAACAGTGGATTTCTTCTAAAACTCCTGTCAAAATCACACTTTTTTGTTTGTTATTTGGCCTTTAATATCTCCGTTTTACATGAAATCAATCTGGTGTCATGCTTATTACTTTTCGTTAGTGAAAATCATATTCCATGGATTTCTCAGCACTACAAAAAATGGGTCGGTGGTGGATCTGTTCATGATAGCATAGTGTTGTCGCATTTGTTGTTTCAACCTTCTCTTCTTGGAAAATAATTAATATTTTCTCTTTAATTTATCAATTATAATTTCTGTACAGCATTTGAATTTCTAAAATTTATATTCTTTTCCGTTCTGCAAATTATGGTCTGCTTTTGAAATTGGAAGAGCCTCTCTTGTGTATGTGCATTTATATGTTTATAAACTGTGTGGTTATGATCTGGTGGAAAAGAAACAGAGCACAACTTCCGTTTTTTCTTTATCTTTTTCGAACCTGGGTTTATGTTTTTGGAGAGTGATTATGTTTGCTGGGATGAGATGAGTGATTCTTGTCGTATGGTGGAGGATCAGTTCAACAAATTATATCAACATTTCTACCTAATCTATGATTTGGTGTTAATTTATCATACCAAGAATTTGTTTGTTTTGTTTGTTTTTGGGTCTAAAAGCTTTCTTTGTCATGGTTGGTCAATGTTGGTAATGTTGGTAATGAGGTTTCCTTGCCTTGGTTGCCATGTTAAGTATATTTTTCTTTGGTGGAACTGAAAGATTGTGACATTTTTTATCTAGTTATTCTTCGGTTAAAATCAATAAATAAACAGGATGAAATAGAAAAAAAAAAAGAAGCTATATGATGTCGAGCATCAGAGATTTTTGATTCCTGTGGTTACTGTAATGAGTTTCTGAGTTTTCTTATCTGTGTGAAGATGGGATGGATGCTATAATGTAGTCTTGTTTATTATCTGGTATGAACTTAATATCTAACCTTTTTTGTATATATTTGTATGCATATTATTGATATAATCTGAGAATGAGTATGAAGAGGGGAATATATGTTTGTGAAATGCATGTTTTCTACTCATTTCTGTACCCAAGAATAGGATTATTGCATAATTACCATGTGAAATGAGCTTCTTTTTTAATACGTATTCCTATTGGAAATTGTGAAGAAATTGAGTTATTTTTTGTGTTTTGTGACTGTTAATGAATTTGGGGAATATGATTTTGGTTCCTCACTCTGTAACTTATTGTTTCTGGTCTTGTTCGTGCAGATCTGCAAAGTGATTGCATCTGGAAGCTCAGTGTTCTGACCTTGGAGCTGATGATTCAATTGTTATCAAGTTTTGCTGTTGCTGCCAAGATAAATTAACTGATTTTAGAAAGCATTCAGGACTCTTGCCATGAAAACTGATGCTCACTGATTTTCTGCTGCAATTTGCAGTCAGCGTATTGATTAAATTCTGGAAACACCATATTCAGAAGATTATTTCTCTGTTGCTAAAGCATTGCCAAGGAAACTGATTGTGTTTGATGCAAGCATCGCAACAATTCAGAAATTCAGGCATGTCTGGCGGATTGTTCTACCAGCCAATGCAAGAAATTGAGGCCCACTGCGTTCCTCAGTTCCAAAGTTTAGACCCCCAGCTAAGCTACAACAGCGGCAGCAAGAAAACACGTTTATCCATTCTAAATTCCCATGATCAGTACTGCACCCTGGAGTCATCTTCAGCAAATGGCAGCTATCTTGTTCACAACTCTCCATCAACCATCAGTTTCTCACCCAATGGAAGTCCTGTGTCACGGCAAGAGTCTCAGTCATTCCCACCTGATGTACATCATTCTCCTGCTAATAACTATGGCTCTCCACTAAGTGGTTCCTGCATAACTGATGATGTCAATGACTTTAGGAGCAAATTAAGAGAATTAGAAACTGATTTGCTGGGTCCTGATCCTGGAATTATTGATAGCAGTGATAGCAATTTCCAGAATGGGACGATCATGGAGTCACACGAGATGGATAACTGGAGACAAACAATGGAGGCAATGTCTAGTAGGGACTTAAAGCACGTCCTTACTGCTTGTGCAAAATTAGTCTCAGATAATGATCTGTTAATGGCACAATTGTTACTAGATGAATTGCGACAAATGGTGTCAGTTTCCGGTGAACCAATTCAAAGATTAGGTGCATACATGTTGGAAGGCCTGGTTGCCCGACTGGCTGCGTCAGGGAGTTCTATCTATAAATCCTTGAGATGCAAAGAACCGGCCAGTGCTGATCTGCTTTCTTACATGCACATTCTATATGAAGTGTGTCCATATTTGAAGTTTGGATACATGTCTGCAAATGGTGCCATTGCAGAAGCCATGAAGGACGAAAACAAAGTACACATCATCGATTTTCAAATTGGTCAGGGGAGTCAGTGGGTTAGTTTGATCCAGGCTTTTGCTGCTAGACCTGGTGGGCCACCTTACATTCGTATTACAGGTATTGATGATTCCACATCTGCATATGCTCGTGGAGGTGGACTGAACATCGTAGGGAAGAGGCTAGCTAGGCTTGCTGAGTCAGTTAAAGTGCCATTTGAATTTCACGCGGCTGCCATGCCACAAAGTGAGGTTCAGATAAAGAATCTTGGTGTTAGGCCCGGGGAAGCTCTAGCCGTGAATTTTGCGTTTATGCTTCATCACTTGCCTGATGAAAGCGTCAGCACCCAAAATCATCGTGACAGACTGCTGAGGTTGGTTAGGAGCCTTTCCCCGAAGGTGGTAACCCTTGTCGAGCAGGAATCAAATACAAATACTGCTGCATTCTTCCCTCGGTTTCTAGAGACACTAAATTATTATACGGCAATGTTTGAATCAATTGATGTAACCCTTTCAAGAGAGCACAAGCAGCGGATCAATGTGGAGCAGCACTGCCTGGCGAGGGATGTGGTCAACATAATTGCATGCGAGGGAACTGAGAGGGTGGAAAGGCATGAACTTATGGGGAAATGGAGGTCAAGATTCAGAATGGCAGGCTTCACACCATACCCTTTAAGCTCCTTGGTGAATTCCACAATCAAAACCTTGCTAGAGAACTATTGCAATAAATATAGACTTGAAGAGAGAGATGGAGCTCTGTATCTTGGTTGGATGAACAGGGATTTGGTGGCATCTTGTGCATGGAAGTGAAGCCTAAAATTTGTTTTCCCTCTTGTTTTAGAATCGGGCAAACCAGTCGAGGTAGAACCTCTTGCATTTCAGGTTTTTCTTGCCTATTTTCGTTGTCTTTTACCCTTTGGTTGTCGGGAATCTGAGGTGAAAGGTAGCATCCTCTGGTGTGTAACTCGCTTGTAATGTGGAAAAATGACCATTTTGGTGACCATAATTTCACATTCCTGGAGAATTTAGTGTCTGGATGTCAACTATTTTTCTGAAATGCAGGATGAATTGGTCTGAAACCAGGCAAACAATACATATTGTCAATCCACTCATTTGGAGTAATTGACAACTACTCCAAAACAAAGCAAAGATCTTCCTACGTAAATGTATGGAGTAATTGATCATTTGGAGTAATTGACATAGCTTAATTGGGTTTCCCCTCACCGAATCAATCCACTGAAATTGACTGGATGCTTGCTCGAGAGCCATAAACATGTTTCTGTTTGGCAAATTCAACTATAAGTAGTGCAATAATATGGCGATGAACTTGCAGTCCAGCCATAGGAATGAAATATCATATATATATAAATTTATTTTTTTCTTTTAATTTTAATGATTCAAAGATAAATATTACTTTTTTAATTTTAATTTAAAGATAAATATTACTTTTTTTATTTTTATTTTAAAGATAAATATTATTTTTAAAATTTACATGAAGATAAATATTACTTTTTAAATTTATAAAAAAATATAAAAATTAATCTAATAAATAAAAATAATAAAATAAATTTTTATTAATATAAATTATTACAAAAAATAAATTTATTAATTATAATCAGTGTATTATTTTATATATTTTTTAAAATTTGTAAACTTAAACATTACTTTTTAAAATTTATCAAAAATAAATATTAAAATGAATTTAACAAATATAAATAATAAAATAAATTTTTATTTAATGTAAATTAGTGAATAAAAATAAATTTATTAATTATGATTAGTATATTATTAAATTATATTATATTATATTTTATGTAATTATCTTATAAAATTTGAAAAATGGATGCCTTAATATTAATTAGCATAATATTAAATTACGTTATATTTTACATAATTATCCTATTAAATTTGAAAAATGGATACCTTAATATTAATTAACATAATATTAAATAATTATATCACTATTAAAATTAATAAATTAAAAATATAAATTAATGCATAATTTAAAGATAAATACTATTCATTTTATTTGTATTTGTTAGTTACTAAATTTCATTCAAAGTTAAAAACTACTAATTTTATTCAAATATAAATACTACTAATTTTATTTCTATTTATTAAAAATTATTAATTTTATTTATATTTATTAATTATTAAATTTTATTTAAAGATAAATACTACTAATTTATTATTAATTACTTTTTAAAATTTATCAAAAATAAATATAAAAACTACTTATTTGTTGTCATGTCTTTTGGCTGCGTAACATGCTCCCGTAAAATGACTATTAACTTTCCATTCAAGAAAAATCAATAATCATCCTACAAAGGATTACATACATTAAACCGTAAATTTTTTTAAAAACATTTATATCGTGCATAATGATCCATCATCTATATTTGTACCATTTTCCATATCTCATTTATTATCATGTCATCATTGATTATATCTTTACTTCATTTATTTTATAAACATACATACCAATTATTTTACATATTTATAAATCATTACAAATTATTATTGTTTAATACTGCCAAATACTTTAAGTACTGCCAAAGTACCAAATTATAAAGTAGCACAAAATTTATAAAATAGAAGTCTGATATGAAAACCTAGTCGTTGCCAACGACTTATCAGCTGCCGACGTCTAATGCTCATGATCCCTGACTTTACTAGTTCATGAGTTTATCAATTGATAAACACGGAACATAAACCTCAGTGGTGCTAGCATACATATATAATAAACATCATAATATTCATATATCATCATCATCGATTTCAACATTTTATTTACATAATATAATAATGACAAATAAATTATCATAATAATTAAGAGCCATTATAATCAACTTCATCAATATATTAATTTCATAATATAATAATGGCAAATAATTTATCATATCATCTAATTGTAATGCATCATTGTATCTATACCATTTAGCATTTCATATACCATTATTTATATGCCATTTATCATTAATAATCATCTTTACTTTTATTTATAATTACCATTTTAATTACCATTAATTACTTACATTTATTTGCTATGTCATCATTATCATTAGCATCATAATATATTATATCATCATTGTTAAAGCATAACATATCATCATTTAATATCATCTTCATCATAGCATATCATATTAATATCATTTTAATACTTCATAATTTAAATATAAATGTCATGGTATGTATGTTCATCATGATTAATAACATATATGCACATGGATGCAAAACATCATACCATGTATTATATCGTTATCATATATTCATGATTAATGTTATTTATGAGAATACTTTTATAATGTGCATTTTTCCTTATATTTTTCCTGTATCATTTCATTTCATATGCCCTTTTCACATTCTAACCATTTCATTATATGCACATTTAATTAAGTCTTTCATATCATAACATATCTGTGGTTCTACGAACTAGAACCCATTCCTTATTCATTATGTTACATCCGCGTTTGACCCCTTAGAAGTTTTGGTTGTATGTGCATGTATGTCTGGATGTATACGTGTATGTATACATGTATTGCTTGCGTATGTGCCGTGTATTATGTACTTATGTGTACGTCATGAGGACGTATTAGATGTGTATTTGATGTGTGCATGATGGCATGCATGTTTGCTAGGAGTTTGGGGTTTTTCAGGTGGCTGCGGTGTGTGGTTGAGTTGGAGAATGAGAGTTTGGGTGGTGGTACGGGCGTACGGGGG
>CANYBF011304158.1:0-17877 GCA_948192965.1 Dalechampia spathulata | reverse complement strand
TAATTAGATTAATAATGGAAGGTTTAATCTTTGTTCATCATCGTTCAACCTTAGGTTTAATTATATATTATATATATTTAGTAGTTGGTTTATGCTTTTAGTTAATTAAATAAACTATAATGTCGATTTGCCTAGATAATCGATAAAATCAATAGCTAGTATTGAGCCGCTCTTGGTCCCAGTGAACGATACCCTTGTACTGCAGTTGCGACCCGTATTCTTGCAGTGGCGTAATTACAATTTAAGGATTATAAATTTTAAACTTGTTGATTTATATTGCATGTGAAAATAATACTATTTATACGCCAACAAGTTTTTTTGGTGTCGTTGCCAGGGATTAACAGTGCATTCAGCTAATACTAGTGATTTGAGAGTAATTGATTGCTTTAGGATTTTGTCTCTGTTTTTATGAATTTTGTTACTAACTTTTTCTCTTTCTATTTCTGAAACAAGTACTAAGTTTAATGTACAAGGAGATTCCATAGTACGGAGAACTTAAAGCTGATCGTTTTGGAAATAGAAAGAGCATTCTGCACAAACTTAAGAGCTCAAGTTTAATCACAATAAGTTCTTAAGTTTGGGGTCAAGCTAATGACCTTAAATTAGCATGTTTGATTTTTTGTGTTAATTTTTATCTTCGTTTTAATGTGTTTTGTGTTTGTTTATATGTTTTTTTGTTTAGTTATTTATTTATTTTATTTTATGGCTACTTAGTGTGTTTAGGATATTTAGTTTATGCATTTTATTTTCATCTTTATTCATATTTGCATTTAGGCTGTTTAGCATTTTATATATTGGCATTCATGTTACATATGCATTTTACATTATCTTGCATTTATGTTCATATTTTAGCTAAAGTTTATATAGTATTTGTAATGGTTATTATTTATATGCTTGACATGCATTTTATTTCCACCTTACTTGATTTTGACCTATCCTTAACTTTTCTTATTATTATTATTATTTTTAATGTTGTTTAGTGTCTTATTTTAACTTAATTTGTGTGTCATTAAGGATAATGCCAAAAATTAAGTTTGGGGTGGCATATTACATGCATTGCATTACATTTTTTTTTTCTTTTCTCATGCTTATTTCATGCATTATGCATAATTGCTCATGCATTTTCATTTATTTTATTTTATTTTTTCATTTAAAATTTTTCAATTTTTTTGCCTTAACTTGTACATGTATTGTTTGAAGGTAATTATAAATGAGAGTTATATCTTGGTTTATCACTTTTCAATATCAATTTGTTATTGTTTGATATAAATTGTTTTAAATACATTATAGAAGTTTATCTTTGATTGCATTGTCGCTTAATTATTTATTAAGCTTTATATTACAGTTGCCAATGATTGTTTAAATGTTTTTAACTCATTTTGTTTTCTTATGAAAATTTGAGTAAAATTTTAACTTTGATGGATGTGTAGCGATCAATTGAGTTTCTTAGCTTGTTGTAGTTTATTTGGATAGATCAAGTCATGTAAATAAATAAGTTAAAAAAAAAAGTATGAAAGTGGTTATTAAATTTTAAATCTACTCCTATGTTTATTGGGTAGCAGGTAGGGAATAGCATGTGCCCCATGTGGTTTCTTAAGTCGAAGATAATCAATGAATACGAGTATAAGAGTTGAACTTTGTATATCTTTGTTGTGAATTAATTAACCAGGTATCGGCATCACCAATGTTTGTATTTGAGCTAAAGATTTACAACGAGATATCATGGTCTAAAAAGAAAAAAAAATTGTTTGTGAAATAACTTGATCTCTTGATTATGCTATAATTGAGCTAAGGGTATTCATATTGAACTCTATTTTTCATCTTAGTTTAATTTGCTCATATTTTTATTATGATTTAAATTTATATCTTTTATAAGTATGACATCTTGGCATTTATAATTATATGACTCTATTTTTTATTTGAGAGTTTTTAATTCAACATAGGGATTTCTAGTATGTTATTTGAGACAAATCTATTCTTCATTTAATCTTGTTGTATTGAACTGTGATAATCTTAGATTTATTCTTGTTTATAGTTCCATGTTTTTTTTTCTTTGCTTGAGGACAAACAAAATTTTTAAGTTTGGGGTAGTTTGATAACCATGATTTTTACCTATATTTTTCTAGCAAAATCTTGTATTAATTTTGATTTATGAATCATATACCAAATCAAATCAAAAATTAATAGTTTCTCATTAATAAAAATTAAAACCAAACTGAAATTTACAAATTAATTCGGATCAATCCAGTTTCTCAATTTTTGAAAACAATATAGTCAGCTGTTTTTAATGAAGTGTATTGTTTTAACACAATGACTGAATATAATGTGATTAGTGATTTAAGGGTATAATTAAATGTGTATAAACATAAAAGGTTAATGTGCTCCTTGTGTAAACATGAGTCTTTTCCCCTAATTGCATGGAGGTTAGTGTTCAAAGCTAATGATGGGTTCTTCTTTTCTTAATACAACTGGATTTTTTAGAATTAGACCCCATTATTTCCTTTGTTTAAATGATAATATAAGGTTAGATGTTTGAGTGCGTTTACTTTACTTTATTGTACTCCTTTCACCTAATAAGGTAGTTGCAATGACTTTTCATAATGTCTAAATATGATAACACCACTTCTTTAGATATAATATGAATTAAGAAAATTAATAAATACATGTTAATTTATTAATCAATATTTGATATATTAAATGATAACATATACAAATATGCATATTTACATATGTTGATATATTAATAGATAGTTGGGCAGAATATTGATTAATATTATTCAATTATTGATAATCAAAACATGAGTAGTGATAAATGAGAATAAGAATAGTTTTGATCTATTTTGAAAAAGAAATAAATATGTTAATATTTAAAATAGGGTTATTTCTGTTTTTATGGAGACACGTGCAAAATATTTGAAAAAGTTGTTCTTTAACTTTTTTAAATTATTCTTTCAACTTTTTTTATTTTTCAAAACTATGATAGTTACATTAATGTATTTTGAAATTAAAAACTCTTACAAAATTAAAGATATATTATTTTAAATTAATATTAAAAAAATTATAATATAGAATTTTAGTATCAAATACCAAATATATACCAAAATGACATCTTTTCAATATTTTTAAATTTTTCTATAAATTTTCAAAATAATATACCTAAAATTATTTTCTATAAATTTTTAAAAATATTTTTTAAAATTTATGTTTTAGTAAAAAAATCAATTTTTTGTATTTCTGCCATTTTTCAAAATTTTTACAAGCCCTTTAAAATATGAAAATTGTGATTGAGCAAGTAAAAGAGAAAGACATGGGGCCTGCCTGGGAGTGGGCCGAGGACATAAGACTGCATGTGGAGCTTGGTTTAGTCATTTTCCCATTTTCAACGCATCATTCCAAACTTAAATTCTGGCTTTTCCTTTCTTTGAATTTGGATTTATAAATACCTCCTTAATTTTATACTATTTATCAATTTTAGTTAATTATTTATTTTATATAACAATGCAGTGGGAGTACGAAGAGAAATGGAATGGTAGAATTGGAAGAAAATATCGAAGAAAATAAATGAAAACTGATGACACCGACAGTATTTTATTAATTAAATGGAAATCTCAATAAATTCCATGCCAACTACTTCATACATTATTAATTATTTTGATTTTGATTTAAAATAAGACATGATAATCAACCAATTGGTATGTTTATTCATAGTTGTTATCATGAGTCAATACCAATAACATTACACGATATAATACATAATTACAAAAATAATCTGAAAGAGAAAGATGGATTCTTTATTGATTAGGGGAGTATTATTTAGTTGTATATTTTCAATTTTTAGTGGTAATTTTATTTTGTTTTATATAATAATGCTGGCCTTTTGGCATCTTATTCAATGAATACAGATTCTCTATTTCTTCAATTTGTTATTATTTTTAATTTTATTTTTCAGAATGATTTTTTTTGTTTGTTTTGTCCTTTTCTTTTATAATTGGATTTCCTGCTTTTTGTTTTGTTTCGTTACCAGTCCCGTCTCTCTCTTGCTTTCTTTCTCCCTACCTTCTGCCATGAAAATCCATTTTAGTGAAAGCTCAGAGTTTTGCTTCATGTGATGATGGACTTGTGTGTATCAGTATGGAATGTGTTGCACACATCCATTACGAAATCATGCTTGAAATTTTCATGAAAAAGTTGGGTTTCTTCTCTTAATTTTGGAAGAATTTCTTTACTAATTGTTGAAGATGATTGTTGTTGGGTTGATTATTATCGAGAAGTTGATTTCTTAGAACAAGAAAGGGTCTTCTTGGACTAAACCAAAAAAGTAGTGCTATTAGTATTCATTGAGAGAGAAAAAATGGCGCATTCAGATTCCTGCTTTCTGCTTTAATGGTGCAACAACAAAAACAAGGGGAAAAAGGGCAATGCAAAAAGTTGGGTATTTTTTTAGGAAAATGGAAAATCAAGAAGATGGGCATTTTCATGCGAAAAAGTTGTGATCTTTGAAGCTTTTTTCTTTTTTGATAGCTCAGCTGCAAGCCAAAAGAGAAAAAGAAGAAGAAGAAGAAGAAGAAGAAGAAGAAGAAGAAGAAGAAGAAGAGTAAAAGTATGCCAACAGTTTGGTTTTCTTTGAAGAAATCACTGCATTGCAAATCCGAACCATCCGAAGTTCATGACCCAAAATCCAGGAAACAACTGAGCACAATCTTGACAAGAAAAGCCGGCAGGTCAGGTTGTTCAAGGTCCATAGCTAATCTTAAAGACGTCATCCATGGCGGAAGCAAAAGACATACAGAGAAACCACCAAGTTGCAGTCCAAGATCTATAGGTAGCAGTGAGTTTCTTAACCCGATAACCCATGAAGTCATCTTGAGTAACTCCAGGTGCGAGCTTAAAATCACTGGTTTTGGTGGCTTCCAAGAAGGGATTGGCAATGGCGGTGGCGGTGGCGGTGGCGGTGGTTCAACTTTTGTGGGTACTTTAAGGCCAGGAACACCAGGGCCAGGAGGACACCCAACAATGCATTACTTCAATCCTTCACTTAGAAACTCTGCTACTCCGCCAAGAAAGTCGCCATTTCTTTTATCAGATAAAGAACACGGATCTGGGTTTGTTGGCGGTAATGGTAGAAATTCAAGCACCAGGGTCTCTCTTGAAACAGATGCTAATGCTTCTTCTTCAACAATCACATGCCACAAATGTGGAGAACAGTTTACCAAATGGGAAGCTGCTGAAAATCACCATCTCTCTAAGCATGCTGGTAAGTAGTTAGAAGTAACTCCAGATTTTCACTCATTAATCCAAACTTTATTGACTGATCTTATTGCTTTCCAGCATACTGATCTGATTTCTGATTCGGACAGTCACTGAACTCGTAGAAGGCGACTCGTCAAGAAAAATCGTGGAAATCATCTGCCGAACAAGCTTGTTAAAAAGCGAAAATCATTGCGGTAGAATCGAGAGAATATTGAAGGTTCATAACATGCAGAAAACTCTAGCTCGATTCGAAGAGCACAGGGAAATGGTGAAAATCAAAGCAAGCAAACTGCCAAAGAAGCATCCTCGTTGCATTGCAGACGGAAACGAGCTATTAAGATTTTTCGGAACTACAATTGCATGCTCTCTTGGCTTCAATGGATCTTCAAGTTTATGCATATCAGAAAAATGCAGCGTTTGTCGAATTATCAGAAACGGGTTCTCAGCAAAGAAAGAGCTTAAAGATGGAGTGGGTGTTTTCACAACTTCAACAAGCGGCAGAGCCTTCGAATCTATACAGATATTGGAAGAAGACCCATGTCTAAGAAAAGCTTTGATAGTATGCAGAGTAATAGCAGGGAGAGTTCACAGGCAATTGGAGAAGATACAACAAATTTCAGGCCAAACAGGTTTTGATTCCTTGGCAGGGAAAGTTGGTCTTTACTCAAACATAGAGGAGCTTTATCTGCTAAATCCTAAAGCTCTTCTTCCATGTTTTGTGGTAATCTGCAAATCCTGAAAATTTTCCCCCAGACTCACAAATCTCTATCAACTTCATATCAATCCCCTTTCCTTGTTTTGTAGTTGTAGCCTTTGGAATAGGTGAAATTTTCAATCTTCAATTGGGAAGAAATCTCCTCTTCTGTCAAATGTTAGAATTTTGTTCTTATCAGTGCCCTGGTTACTGACTGCAAATCTCATGCTTCTGTAACTTCTTCTTCCCCTTGATTTTTCCAGATCATGTTTATGTTGTTTGTTCATTAGTTTATGTAAGAATTAATTGGCATTTATGGGCTGTCAGACTAAAATATAGAAATGTAAAAATGGAGGATGAGTTTGATATAAACTATGCAATTGCAATAATGTTTGAAAATTTCAGAGTATATCCCACTTGGTTATTACCATTTTATTAACTTCTCAACACAAAGTATGATTATATTAATTATATATTATCATATGCTCATATTCCATTCATTTTTAAACATTATCAAATCCCCTAACACATGCCCCAACCAAATAAATAATTACAACAAAAAAAATAACAATTTTTTTGTATTAAATCTTCATAAATTATAATGAATTCATATAAATATTTTGAAAATTTCCCATCAAATTACTATCTTTAGAAAGGGCTTGAGATGGGTTATTGTGCATAGGAGAATTAAAAATATTAATTGTTGACTCCTAATATTATTATGGCTACGGTTGGAGGAAAGGTGAGTCGAAAGAGGATTTAAAATTTAAGGTACTAAATACTGAGGTCAAGACATATGGATTTTTGTCTTTTGTGTTCTTGTACTTCATTTGATATTTGTCCATTCTGATGTCCCCCAACTTCTTACTTGTAACATTGGTAGCATGACCAACTACTCCCGTTCAAGATAAGGTTAACCTCTCATCTCATGACATAAATATACATTTATGCATATTCATGCTAAGTATAAATTAACATTCCTTAGATATTATTAATAAATTAATTTTTAAATTAAATAATTACTTTAATAATATAAATATCAAATTATACAAAAATAAGACATTTAAATTATTTAATATTTTATAATATATATATATATATATATTAGATTTAATTTTATAAATCAAATAAATATAAAAAATAAACATTTTACCATTGAAAATGGTGCATTATAGTATTAGATGGAAAAGGGCGTATACTGAAAGATCTGTAAAAGCTATAAATGCAAGCACATGCAAGACATAAATGTAAAGAAATACTACTAGTATACTATTTCCAGTATTTTTCCGAATTAATTAATTGGTATCCAGAAAATTGAATATGGGAATTGAATTATTGTTCTTGAGCCTTAAATATTTACATGGGAGCAGATGAACACAAATAAAAAGGTATTTAGTGCAGTCGGCATGGCCCCCATGATTCCGACTTGTCAACTTGGCTTTGCTGCCTGCCTGCCACCTTTTATCATCTCATTCTTCCGGGGAACAATTTCATATCTCATAAATGTAACTCCACATCCTAGTAACTATTTTCAAATCGGGTATGGTTTTTACCCCCTTTTTTTTACGGGTCCTGCCCATCAGAAATTTAAATTAGCTTGCAGTCAAATGAGTTCTGCAATATTGGAAAAAGATTTTGCCATTAACAAGACAACAGAAAATGTGAACTGAGAGGTGAGGAACAAGAAAGGACGCCATAGCTAAGGGAATCGGAGATAATGTCAAATGGGAAGATTACAATTTCCCTGCCAACTTTTCTCCCCTTCTCCTTTCCTGCTTCAATACTTGTATATGTTCTTACCACGTGAACCCTTTCAAACTTATTTATGTTTACAGCAATTTATAATTTTATTTTTAAAAGTTTACCCGTGTTTGACTAGTTAATGAGTTTTACATAAATTTTATCTATCTTCAAAAAATATAAATTCATCATCATCAATTATCTATGTTGGTTTTTGATAAAAAATCATAATTACCTTGATTTTATATTTTGATTATTTTATTAATATTAAGAAAGCCATTTTTAGAATATTATTTTACTGAGATATTGTTCAAAAATATTCAATGAGCAATTAGTCAATTTTTGTTATAGTTGAACACAAATTTAATGAAAAAAGTTGATACTAGAATGAAATAAATAATTTTACCTTCTTATTTTTAATCAATAATTATTTCAAAATAAAACTTAAAATGAATTATTAAGATGAAATAAAAAATTAATCAATTAGAATAATCTTGTTGGTTATTGATCTCGTTAAAATGAGTGAGAAAAAAAGTTTGAATTTTAATATATTCTTTTTCTTTGATTTCTAACAAAAAATTACCCTTAATCTATACTTAATTATTATAATATAAATATAAATCTGGTATAATTATAAAAATTAATACACATAAACATAAACATATTATTAATAAATTTACGATGTAAGTGAACCAAAAATTACAAGAATATGTACATGCCGGTATAGAAACTTTTCCATACCCAATGAGATTTGAGATGACATTACGGTCTTGGAAAATAGAAGGATAGGTGGTGGCCAAGGAAGGAACCAAAGGTGACATTAAATCTTGACTGAGGCTGGAGATGTCCAGAGCCTGGAGGTGCAGTTAAAGGGATTCATGCATCTTGTAATCTAACGTGGTCCTCATACAGTATAAACATATCAAAAGTCATCTCCGATAGCAAGAAATTAGCATACAAAGTCGTTCAGTTGGTTGAGAAAATTAGCTTCTGCTTTAAAAATAGACAATTCTCTCTTCCCTCACTCAACTTTTCTTTTCTTTTTTCTATTATTTATTATTTGTCTTCATCCAACGATCGGTGCCTGAATCCTTTGCTGGTATTTTGATATACCATTCTGCAGATTCTGTGATTTTCAATGATTATTTTGGTATAATTTTGGCCAAATCTTTAAGTTATAATGTATAATGTAATGTACAAAGTGCTGCGACCCCACTGTAGAATGAATGTCTTATGCAGTTAAAGCGGTTGCTTGAACAAATTTATAGCCTTTTCGTTTTGCTGTTATGACCAACGACAACTATTGCTG
Source organism: Dalechampia spathulata (assembly GCA_948192965.1). Lineage (NCBI taxonomy): Eukaryota > Viridiplantae > Streptophyta > Magnoliopsida > Malpighiales > Euphorbiaceae > Dalechampia > Dalechampia spathulata. The sequence continues at coordinate 8,884 of CANYBF011304158.1, read as the reverse complement.
GTTTGTTGATTCAGGAAGGTAGCTGCATTAATCTGTATCTCTAGAATAAAGTAGAAAATGATATTTAATGGTGTATAAGTTTTGGAGATAGGGTTATGGTGTTTTGATTTGTTAGTTGAAATGAGGGTGGAGTAAAGGCGGCGTCATCGGCGGCTTTAGATGAAAAGTGTACCACTTCAGAAAGGCATTGATGTTATCTCTTGGATTGCATTTATGTTAGCAATGGAAATATCATAACTAAAGTCTTTCTACGATATTCAACTAATGCCTTGTCAATAACATCCATCTCTTTCCCTCAATTCCCATTTCTTACTTTTCCATTCATTTCCATCCTCACTATTCTGCCAATGTTGACCCGACTTTTAAAATAATTTTATTTCTTTTATATATTCATAATCATCATTTTCATATACATTATGTTGAAAATATAAATATATGTATGAAATTTAACATTTTTGATATACAAATACTTACCAAATCTAAAATCCATGATCCATTCAAACTCATTAATAATTTGATGAGTAATTAAAATAAATAATTTTATATTTTTTGATTGGTTTGATATAATTATTAAAAAATTCCATATGAGTAGTTTGAATGGTATATAAATAGAGTAAATTGATACTTAATATAAGCTAATTGATTTTATGTAATATGAATACCAATCCCATTTAAAAATATTATTATGAATTCAGCTCAATACTTTTAAGCAATTTTATATACAGGATGTCAAGCTTAAACAAACACAGAGGAAACAAGGCAAAATAGTCGCATGGGTTGACCAACAGAGCTTGTCACAGCAGATTTTCATTTTCTAATAGGCTGTAAAAAGCCGTAATTCAAACAGCAGGAAATAGTTTCACGAATTATGTGTTTGATATCATGCTTAAAAGCAAACCCCAGTTCTCTTAGTTTCTTCGAGGAAATCTCACAAGGCCTGCAAACTTCACTTCCCCTGGAAAACCTGGAAAAATAGAGCATTTAATCAGTGCATGTGTGTAGTAGCAAGCCTGGAATATGAACTGTTTGTCCGGCCAAGAAATCTTGCCTCTGGATGTTTGAGCAGGGGTAGGCTTCTGCAAGATGATGGATCAGCTCAGCCATTGGATAACTGTTTGCACAGCAAATGTATCTACCTTGTGCTTTACTCTGCTGCATCAGGAATATGTGGGCATTGCAAATATCTTCTATGTGGACTAATGCTATCGATCCCATTCTGGCATTCACCGCTGATAGTATTGAATAAAACTTGGAATCTCCTGTTGCTGGAGATAATACAACTTGAATGCTTGATGGAACGGTTGAAGTCAGAAATCCACCGGCAACGGTTGTTGTTATGACGGAGACAATATCCATAGAATTCTGTTCTCCAAATTCAAAAGCTGCTTCTTCTGATACAAGCTTGGAAATTGCATAAACCTATGAAAAAGAGAAAAATCGCATCTGCCGTACTACTTGTTACAGAATAACTTTAGAAGCCATGAAAGAAGAGGTTGTAAGATATACCCATCCGCTAGCTTTCCTGTTAACGACATGATCTATTGGAATCTGGCAAGTTTCATCAGCTACATTTTTCCAATTTCCGTCACTGTCTTTAGCAGTTAGAGTACTGATAGAGGATGTGAAAACAACCCTTTTCACAGATTTCGATTTTAAGCAGGATTTGAGAAGGTTTAATGTTCCATTGATTGCAGGATCGACGATGTTTGATTGTACATGCTCTAAAAAACACATAAAATCGATGAAAAAGAAGTACATACTCGAATCCAAGTCAACAAAAACTCAAGCCAACAAAAACTTAGATTCTCAGCGTTTTTGGCATTACCAATGTCGCAGTTCTGGAAGAAGCCGAAATCCATAGAAGCTGCAACATGGAAAACACCATGGCAGCCCCTCACAGCCTCATCAAAACTACCTTCTTCTTGCAAATCAGCTTTGAACAATCTCAATCTGTCACCTCCGCACCATTGTGACAATAGATGCAATAACCTTGCTGATAATTCAAGTAGCAATTTTGATTAATAAGATTACCATACGATAATTCAGATTTTTTCCCTCCTTACAATTCCTTGGACTGCGAAGCACTTTAATTGAAACTGCAAATACTCGATTCCATAAATATATTAAACAAGAAAATACAAGGATTTATATTCGTTTTCTTTCTCTAGCGAGTTTGATGCGTCAGTTTAGTTGTTCCTTCAAAATATTGATATCCGACTATCAGAAATCTTTCAGATATTTGTTTGTCGGGGTGGGCGTTAGAATTAAACATTAGCAGACAAGCTATGAATGTTTTCACCTGAATTTAAATAACATATAACAAGTTATGGATCAACACATAATACAAACTAATCAAGACTTGATTAATCAGGCATCCGACAATCATAAGCTAAACGTTTCACCTTCTAGAATCAAGAATGCAGCGAGTTACATGCAAAGAAAGAAGAGATGTACGAACCTGGATCACGAACAGTAGCATGTACGATATAACCTCTTTGAAGAAGAAGCATGACCAGCCAAGATCCTATGTACCCATTTGCGCCTGTAACACAGTATGTTGTGTAACTATCATGATCATGATCATGATCATGATCATCTCCATTTCCATTCATCTTCTTCCTAGAATCTTCTTCCTCCATTTTTGACCTGCAGTAGATCACTGCAACCTGGCGGCACTGCCCACCATCGTCATTTATTTAAAGTAAAACAAAAAACAGATTAAATATATATTATGGGGGTGGAGGATGGGGTTCGCCACCTTAGATTAATAAGAAATGGAAGGAATCATAAATGGCAGGCTGCACGTGGCATGCTTACATATGTACTTGTTTTTCACAGGGGTTGACAAATACGGTGGATCTCCTGTGAAATCTCTCTTTGCTTCAATTTTGATTAATGGCTCTTTTCCTTTATTGTCCCTATATAATTATTTATACATTTGCTATCAATGTGAATCAGCTTACTATTTTCGAAATTTACTATCAAATTTGTTAATGGTAATCAGTGTGCTATCATATCCATGCTTATGATAAACGTCATCTTTTAAAAATATTATATTTTAAATAGATAATGTTGATTTTTAATATTAATTTGTCATTTTTTAAAAAATTTTATATTGTTTATTTATTTTTATTATAATATCATAGCATCTTTATTATCACCATAAGCCATCGGTAGGTTGTTGACAACTAGTTGTTTTTTTATTATATTTTATATAATAAATATTTATATTTATATAATGACAGAGCCATCATTGAATAATGGGGCTGAAGTCTCGATTTTTGGTGCTATTTTGAATGAAGAGGGCTGTAATTGTGATGGAAAAAGGGTTATAATTATAATGATTTCTAGAAAAAGAGGGGCTGATTATAAAAGAAAAGATTGCAGACAGACGAAGAAGAAGAGAAGGAGAAGGGGAGTGAGTAAGCCAACCCAGCCCAAAAAAACTAAAGAAAAAATTGATATGAAATATTTATTTTCAATATTCTATATAATTTATACATTTTTAATTAAAAAATTTTGAAAAGGAAACATAATATTGAAAAAAATTAAGAAAAAAATTAAAAAAATTAAATTATTATATAGATGAATTATTTTTATCAATTATATTAATTAGATGAAAATCAATTATTTAGATTAAAATAATCATATTATTAATAATTTATATAATTATTTAGTTATTAATTTTAAAATAATTAAGATTAATCATTTATATTAATTGATTAAAAATAAGTAATTATAATTATCATTTAATTAATTAGTTTATGTTAATTAAAAAATCAATTGTTATTGATAAAAATGATTAATTAAATTAATTAAATTAATTAATTATGTAATAATAAATATTTGATGAGAATAAAAATGATTAAATTAATAACTTGTAGTTTAAGTTAATTAATATATTATAATTATGATAATATGTTATTAATTTAAATTATTTGATTGAAATGTTGAATTGTATAATGTTATATGGTGAGATTAATTATTTAGATTAATAATATATATTAAAATAATTATTTAGATTGATAGTATATATTAAAATAATTATTTAGACTCGTAATGATAATAAATTATAAATACTTTAATTATTACTAATTTTGAAAAATTTAACTTCCTTTTTTATCAACAAAATCTATAAAACAAAAATAATACTTTAATATATAATTTAATATATAATTTAAAGATAAATAATACTTTTATCCCAAACAAATATTATTAAAGAATAATATTTGATATAGCTTAAAAATAATTAGAATTAAAACTTAAAATTATTATTTAATTCAATTAGGATTTTTGATAATTTTAAAATTCAAATTAAATATGATAGGAGATATTTATCTCTATTATAGTAGAATTTGAACTCTAATCCTAATTCAACTCGGACTTGTTCCACCACTATAAATAAAGACGTAAAACATCCCATTTTTCACACTTCAACACCATTCCTCTCTTCCTCCCTTTGGTATCTCTTTAAAATGAGATTTTTCTTCTTTTTTTCTTTTTTTCTCTTTTATTTTTTTTCTTTTTTTCTTTTTTTCTCTTTTATTTTTTTTCTTTTTGTTGTTGTTTTTTTACAAAAAGGCTAATAACACTTTTTTTTATTTTTTTTTGTAGGATTGCACTTAGATCATTTCATTGTTTTGAAGTCAAAAACATCATTCAATCATTTCATTTTCATCAAATGATTCAACACTCAAGAAATTCAAGACACTTGAAGATTCAATTATCAACCATCTCAATCAAGGTGACCAACTTCAAATTTCAAGAAATTCAAGACACTTGAAGATTCAACTATCATAAAGCCGATCACCTTCAAGGCTACTTGACTTTTTTTTTTACGAGTAATTGAACCGGTAAAACAATTTGATATTGTTTTAGGGTGACTTGATTATCGTAAAAAAAATTTGAAGAGATTCAAGATACTTGAAGATTCAACTACCACCAAGGCGATCATCTTCAAGACTATTTGATTTTTTTTTATGAATAATTGAACCGGTAAAACAATTTGATATTATTTTAGACTGACTTGATTATCGTAAAAAAAAATTGAAGAGATTCAAGATACTTGAAGATTTAACTATCATCCAGGCGAACACCTTCAAGATTACTTGATTTTTTTTATGAATAATTGAACCGATAAACAATTTGATATTGTTTTAGGATGACTTGATTATCGTAAAAAAAAATTGAAGAGATTCAATATACTTGAAAATTCAACTATCATCAAGGTGAACACCTTCAAGACTACTTGATTTTTTTTACAAATAATCAAACCAGTAAAATAATTTGATATTGTTTTAGGGTGACTTGATTATCGTATTATATTGTGTGAATAAATTCTGTCTAAGAAAACTAGGTTTTAAGTGGGACTACGTGTGACCCCTCTAGATTTTTTGGGAATTTATTTAGAAAGGTAATTCTATCTAAGGAGATTGTTTTACAGTCTTTCCTGGGAATTATCCGATCAATATATCATAAACAATCAACTGGCAAGGTGACTTGACTATAAATTTAGTCAATTATCTTGGGGTGACCTGATTCTTGTGATTTGTCAAGACTCAAGATCCAAGACTCAAGCAATTTGAAGATTTGATAAGCCTTGATAGTTAACCAGTAAGTGATTAAAATTCATCAATTTATGTGATTTTTAAGGTCAACTTGGGGTGATCTAGCTATCATACTTGGTCTCTTGAAGTGAAGATAATTCAAATCAAAGCTCACCTTGACGAAAAGCGACGATCATGTATCAAGATTTTGAAAGTCAAGAGCAACCATATGCAACTAAACATAATTTTACATGTCCAAACTCCTGCCATTGGGTGTTTTGCTCCATCATGGCCTTCAACGACGACCATTTCATTTTTATCAACTTGGTCAGAGAAAGCTTCTCATGAATTTACCAACTCAAGCCAAGACATCATCAAGTCAACTTGTTTATTTTTGAAGTCTCCATTCAAGTCTGAGAGAAGTTCTTCTGACAACCTATCCTTGTTGAAAAAGTGCATTACCCTCAAAGATGTATCATGGCCATCCACCTTTAAGGTTGGCAGTGAATTCTCATATTCTCCATGCTATTGGGAGTGGCTTGAAGATATTCTTGCAGTAAATAAGGCATTGCTCACACAAGCTTGTATTTATGATGCTATTTTTGCATCACTTTTCATTTATGACAAGTCTGCTAGCATCATGCAATACTTCTATGAGCATTAGAGTCCATCAACCAACACTCTCTACCTGCCTCTTGGAGAAGATTCCATTTCACTTTGGGATTTGCATTCTTTAAGCAAACTTCCCATTTCAGGCACCTTCTATGATGAAGTCATACCTTTTACTGAAGAACTTGTAGGCTCTAATGGTGGCAATGAATTTCTTCCACCAAGTTGCCAATACTTATTTCATGCTTATCACAAACTTACCAATGACCAACACCAAGTGAAGATTGATGACTGGATCAAATTTTGGTTTTGTGGAGTTGTCAAATATGCTGAACCTCCAGGAAAAGATTACTTGAAAAGAACTTCAGCTCCAAAGAAGATATTTTACCGATCTGGAATAATTGGCAAGGCCTTACCTCAGAATGAAGCATTGTCACGCCCAGCCCATACCTGAAATGACATGCTCCCGTAGCATAGACAGCGACCTCCTAGAGAAAGCCGTTGCCTATACTACAAGGGATACATTCTAACGATATCGTATAGGGACACGTCCCTGTATATGGTGTGGACAACAAACCAATAACCCTGGACATCCAATCATACATTCACTATGCCAAGCAATAGAACCAAAAACTGTCTATTATATAATAATAATAACTGTGCATAACAAACAGTAATACCCAGTTTATACATCATATACATCAAAATACGAGACAACTATTGCCTCTACGACTACAAAGCCACAAAGCAAAAGAAGCTGGAGTATGCATCAAGGTCCAGTACTACTTCAAGATCCATCTCTCTCTACTGACGACCTCTACTCCTTCTCTGCTCGCTCACTCGAAGGCTCTGAACCTACGTTCATCAAATGACAAACGCTGAGATAAACTCAATGGTGCTAGAGAACATACATAACCAAACGTATAAAGCCATAAAGCCAGTTCAACAATCGCATAGGAAGCACATAACCTTGTATCAGCTACAATTAGCATAGCAATCATCATTAAAGCCTATGTTTCTCAAGCATGCAGTATGAATGCAACCATGCATGCAGTATGAATGCAACCATGCATGCATTCTTCCTCGCTCTCATTTTCCATCCACTCTTATTTTCCAATCTTTGTGCACATTCCTTTCGCACATACTGGGTCCCGATAGGTACCGGTACTCATCTCCCGGAGGAGGTCACATATTTATACGGTGCCCTGTACCTTTTTCCCTATGGTAGGTCTCGAGACTCATCTCCCTTTTGGGAGGTCATTCATCTAATGATTCCTCGAAGGAATCCCATAAACATAGTTGACCCAGTATGCCCAGAGCTGAGCTCTGCCCTCATTACTCACTTACCTTTTCTCTCTTTTTCGTCCTTCCTTCATTACCATGCTTGCCATACATACATCACATGCAATAATGCTTCATACCATAAAAGCATATACATTCTTTCCCTAAGAAAGCAAGAAGAATCATCTAATTACATATAACAAGCATAAACATCAACATATCATTTCGCAACGATACCATACCAGTAACAAAATATCATGCTCTGACTTTACTTAAGTCTCAAGGTATGAGAATAAGCCATGTAGGCTAATACACATAAAACTAGCACAAACCTAAATTTAGATGACTTCTAACGTAGGCTCGTAATCTCGTCTCTAACGATCACCAAGCTTGAGTTCTAATCCCTACTCTTCAAAAGCCACTCCCTCTGCTTGTACCCCATTCGGTACTCCCATATGTCCATATTTGACCTGACAAACCCAAATTCCTACGAGGTCACGTACGGCCAAACCACCCTTTGGCATGCCCGTATGGTCATTCACCTGTTTGGTACGCCGTACGGTGATCCCGTACGCCCATACCATCACTTAAAACCATGCTAAGACTAAATCAAAGCCTATTCCCTCACACTGCCTGTACCAAAATGAATGCCATACCAAATAACACTTCTAATGCACCTCTAAACAACGTAATGGCTGTCCCTCATCTAACCAAGAAGATATGCTTCTCAATAAGGCGACGGCAACACCAACAAAACAGATATACACACATCATAATACATAAAGAGATAGATACATATATCACCATACACAAGAATCTACATATCATCATATACCTCAATCGTACCATTCATCTAACACATACACACACATTTATGCAAAGCTCTTAAGGTCTCTAACGTGGATGTGACAACTCTCCCCTCCTAAAAAGAAATTTCATCCCCAAAATTCCTACCACTTACTAGTAAACAGGTGAGGATACTGTTCCCTCATTATAGACTCGCGTTCCCAAGTCGCATCCTGTCCGGTGTGGTGATTCCATAAGACTTTCACCAACGGTATTTGTTTGTTCCGTAGCTGTTTCATTTTTCGGGCTAGTATCTGTATCGACTCTTCGCTGTAAGTCAAATCTGGTTGTACCTCTATTGCCTCAACTGGAATAATATGAGAAGGATCCAATCTGTAACGTCATAACATCGATACATGAAATACATTGTGGATACGATCCAATTCCTATCACGTCAGTACATACATAATTTGGACATACCATGATTGCATTTTCGATCTGTGAATCATTGATTGATTAAGTTGATTATTTTAGTATCGCTAAATGCATGATTAATTAAGTTGATGAATTATTATGCTTGATTATTTTAGTGGATGAATTGATATGTTAAGTGTAGTGATTGTAATTAGAAGATTTTATTATGTTAGTAATGAGGTGTTATT
>CANYBF011303767.1:0-21705 GCA_948192965.1 Dalechampia spathulata | reverse complement strand
GTTTACCGCCATACTACAGGAGGTCCCCATACGACGTTTATTTGTATGTATGTACAGGTATCCCTTGTAGTGTATACAGTGGTTTGCCATATGGTAGATCATTGCGTATGCTACGGGAGCATGTTGCTCCAGGTATGGGCTGGGCGTGACAGTGAAGCAGCAATATCAACTGAGAACAAGAAGAATTTTACTAATGTATGGCTTCTTGACTCAGGAGCAACTTATCATATGACCTCTCGAAGAGAATAGTTCTATCATTATAAACCTATCTTAGAAGGATCTGTGTACAGCTACAAAGATGATGCCTTAAAGATTGTAAGCATTAGAATCATCGGGTTGAAGAAGCATGATGAAATAGTTCATACTATTTAAGAAGTACGACATGTGAAAGGCCTCAAGAAGAATTTATTATATGTGGGATAACTGGATGATCTGGATTATTCTATCAAAGTTCAAAAAGGCATCATGAAGATTAGTCGAGAAGCATTAATAATTATAAAAGGAGAAAAGGTTGCTGCAAATTTGTATATGTTGTGTGGAGAGACTGTGCAAGAAGGAGAAGCATCTGTTCCTTCAAGTTCAAGTGAAAGATCTACAATGGTGTGGCATCAGAAACTTGGACATATGTTTGAACAAGGCATGAAGATTCTTGCTGAGAAAAATCTAATTCCGGATCTTACAAAGGTATCACTACCCTTTTATGAGTATTGCATAACAAGCAAGCAACATCAATTAAAGTTCAATACATCTAATTCTAGAAGCAAGAATATTCTTGAATTGGTTTACTCTAATGTATGGCAAGCACCGGTTTCGTCACTAAGAGGAGCGAAGTACTTTGTGTCCTTCATCAATGATTACTCTAAGAGATGTTGGGTGTATCCTATCAAGAGTAAGGGAGATGTGTTCATAACTTTCAAATCTTATAGAGTACGGGTTGAACTTGATTCAGGTAATAAGATCAAGTGTTTGAGGACAGATAATGGAGGAGAATATACTAGTAATGATTTTGATAGCTTTTGCAAGTAGGAAGATATCAAAAGGCAGTTCACTACGGCGTATACCCTTTAACAAAATGGAGTAGCAAAGTAAATGAATAGAATTCTTTTAGAAAGAATGACAGCAATGTTGGGAGCTGTAGGCTTATATAAGGCATTTTGAGCAGAAGCAGTCAACACTGCCTGTTATATGATTAATCAGTCTCCATCTATAGCAATTGAATTAGAGACACCGATGGAGAAGTGGACTGGGAAGCCAGTTGATTATTCACACCTCCATACATTTGGAAGTTCTGTGTACGTGATGTACAATGCTAAAGAAACTATAAAGTTGGATCCGAAATGCAGGAAGTGTTTATTCTTAGGGTATGCTGATGGTGTAAAGGGGTATCACTTGTGGGATCCAACTGCCCACAAGGTCATAGTCAGCAGGGATGTTATCTTCTTGGAAGATAAATTAAAAGGAGATGATAGCACTTTGAAAGAAAGTTCAGAAACTACAGCTGTACATATGGAAAAGAAGTCTACAGAAAGAGATTCTTCTGAAGCAGCACCAAAGCATGAAGAAGTAAAGTTAACTAAGTCTGAAGAGGCAGATCTTGGAAAGGAAAAATATGCAAATTCAATACCATCCTGGCATAATGATTATGTTATGGGTAATAATGTTGCATATTGTCTTCTAATTGAGGAAGGGGAGCCATCAACTCTCCAAGAAGCCATGAATAGTTCAAATACATCTTAGTAGATAGCAGCAATGCAGGAAGAAATGGAAGCTTTGCATAAGAATAAGACTTGGGAGCTTATCACACTACCATAAGGAAGAAAGGCCATTGGTAATAAATGGATTTTCAAGATCAAAAGAAATAATGATGATCAAGTGGAGCAGTTTCATGCAAGATTGGTGGTGAAAGGCTATGCTTAGAAAGAGTGGATTGACTTCAATAAAATATTTTCCTCTGTGGTTTGACTGATAACTGTTCGAGTAGTTTTGGCAATATATGCTACATTTGACTTATATCTAGAACAGCTAGATGTGAAAACAACTTTTCTTCATGGAGATCTTAAAGAAGAGATTTATATACTTCAGCCATAAGGTTTTGAAGAAAAAGGAAAGGAGAACTTGGTTTGCAAATTGAACAAATCTCTATACGGTTTAAAACAGGTACCTAGGTGTTGGTATAAGAGATTTGATTATTTCATCATGAGCCTTGGATACAACAAACTGAATGCAGACCCTTGTGCATATTTCAAGTGGTTTGGTAATGATTTCATTATCTTGCTATTGTATGTAGATGACATATTGGTAGTAGGCTCCAACAAAGATCATATTGAAGAATTGAAGGCTCAGTTGGCTAGGGAATTTGAAATGAAGGACTTAGGACCAGTAAACAAGATCCTAGGGATGTAAATTCACCGAAACATAAGCAATAGGAAGATTTGGCTTTCTCAAAAAAATTATTTGAAGAAGGTTTTGCAACGCTTCAATATGCAAGATTGTAAGCCAGTTTCTACCCCACTTTATATTAGTTTTAAATTATCCTCCAGTATGTGTCCTAGCAATGAAGAAGGAAGGATGGAAATGTCTCGAGTATCGTATGCATCAGCAATGGGGAGTTTAATGTTCGCGATGATTTGTACATGATCAGACATTACATATACAGTGAGAGTAGTAAGTTGATGCATGGTGAATCCTGGTAAAGAGCATTGGAATGATGTGAAGAGGATCCTAAGATACATTAACGGGACCTTAGATGTTGCTATGTGTTATGGAGAATCAGACTTTATTGTCAAAGGATATGTTGACTTGGATTATGCAGGTGATCTTGATAAAAGTAAATCCACCACAAGGTATATGTTCACACTTACTGGCAGAGCTGTAAGCTGGGTATCAAAACTGCAGTCAGTTATGGCAACTTCAATAACACAAGCAGAATATGTAGCAGCTACACAAGCTAGTAAAAAGCAGTATGGTTGAAAATGATAATGGAGCAACTCAGGCACAAACAAGAAAAGATGGTTTTGTTTTGTGACAGTCAGAGTGCCTTGCATCTTGCAAGGAATCCAGCATTTCATTCTAAGTCAAAGCACATATGAGTCCAGTATCACTTTGTTCAAGAGAAAGTGGAAGAGGGCACAGTGGATATGCAAAAAATTCATACTAAAGACAACCTAGCAGACTTTATGATAAAAGCAGTTAATACTGATAAGTTTATCTGATGTTGATCCTCTAGTGGCCTCATAGAAGCATAAACACCATAGAAAGACAAGAATGAAAGAATGATGTGAAGATCTGATTGATCACAATCAAATTTTCAAGTGGGAGATTGTCAACTGTAAAGGAGGTGGCATCCACCATATTTGACACTGTTAGGTTAGGGCATCGCATAAATTAAAAATGTAACTTTTAATTAAAAAAAAGGTTAAAATTTTCAGCTAGGTACGCGATTTATACGTGTACCCTCTGCCTATAAATAGGGAGACGCAGTAGAGATATAATCCATCCCAAAATCTCACAGATCACTCAACATACGAGAGAAAAAAAGGGAGAGAAAAGAAATATATTTAGAGGGTACCCTCTGCCTATAAATAGGCAGAAGCAGCAAAGATATAATCCATCCCAAAATCCCACAGATCACCCAACATATGAGAGAGAAAAAAAAAAGGGAGAGGAAAGAAAAATATTTAGAGGGTATTTTTGTAACTTTTATTATTTATTTATTTCAATAAAATTTTTCGATCCTTTATCCGTGGTTTTTACCCTAATTTGTTTGGGGGTTTTCACGTAAATTCTGTGTGTTCTATTTTCATTTTCTCAAATTTTAACAGTGATCCTGCTTTATCCGGTCTGTATTTTCAACATCAATATCACAATAGCAAATAGACTTGCTATCAATATAAAGAATAAGAAATATATTAAAAACCTCTAAAGATCTTCAACCAATCTCTTATTTTGGCTCATGATAATCATTTTCTTAAATATTTTTGAAGATCTACAATCATTACAATCAAAATCTTTATACTTTTCTTAAAAACAAATCCTTCCATTGATTGAGAAATGGGATATCGAAGGGATTTTGGATCAATGATAATGACTAAAGAAGAATAAAAAATTCAAAATGAGAATGACTGAAAAGTGAAAATAGAGAAGAAATTGAAAGGGAAAAAAATTAAGATTAAAGAAAAGAAGCAAGTAAAATTTAAAAAATAAATATGAAAATGCGCTTTTAACCAAAATCAGGTAATATATATATATATATATATATATATATTACACCCCAGCCCATACCTGGAGTAACATGCTCCCGTAGCATGCGTAACGACCTCCCTTACAGAAAGCCGCTACGTATCCTACAAGGGATACGTCTAAAACCGAGTATTTAAAATTCGTATGGGTACACAATCTAATCGCTAGTGGTGAGGACAAGGGTAGCTTGGCATACGGTCAAACAAGCAAGCATTAATCCTTAATAATATACATTCATTCATTCATTCATTCATTCGGTTTGTTATAGTTCATTGATCTAAGTACAACAAACCAAACCAATACATACACGGGTTTACTTTGTACATGACCGACTCACCACTAATCATAACACTATCCACTACTGCCGCTATGACTAATAAGAGCTAAACGATACAAAAAGGAATGGAGATTGCCAACAGCTCTACAACCACCTTGAGAATGTCTTCTCAGCTGACGACCTCTATTGCCTCTCTTGCTGCTCCCTTGAAGGCTCGGAACCTACGTTCATCAAATGACAAACGCTGAGTATAAAACTCAGTGGTGCTAGGGAAACATAAGTAAACATACACATTCAAGGCAGCATAATTACAATCTCATTAAATGCAATGGGATGCCAACATGCCTTACACTCTCTTTTATTTTCATTCTCATATCCCTCTCCTTTTCTTATCGTTGTGCACATTCCTTTCGCACATACTGGATCCCTGTATGTACCGGTACTCATCTCCCGAAGGAGGGCATTTAACTATATGGTGCTACGCACCCTTTTCCTACTGTATGTCTCGAGACTCATCTCCCACTGGGAGGGTATTAATCTATATGATTCCTTGACGGAATCCCATTAACATGATTGACCCAGCATGCCCCGAGCTTAGCCCTGCCCTCATCACTCTCCTTCTTATTCTCTTTTATCCATCTATTCCCTTCCTTTCAATGCATGTATCCATGATATAAGCACCATTTCAATACATATAGCCATCCAACAAGTCATAGAAGCATCGTTAAGAATATAGTAGAAAGAATTATCCACTTTAGGATCTTATTTCAACCCAAGAATATCAAAAGGGATCATTTATAAGCCAACAAACATAAACTTAACACAAACGATAAGCCTCTAGCACAAACCTGGAAATCAAGCTACTTCTAGTTTAAGCCAGTGATCTTGTCTTTACTCGTGTTTAACCTCTATCTCGCGTTCCCGGACGTCAGGATTGCTTCAAAGCACTAAGGAAGAGTTTTGGTAGGGTTTTAGGGTCTTTTAGCTTATGGAAGAAGGAAGAAAACTAAGGAAAATCGTAGGTTTCTAAGCCTTAAAAGTCAAATAAATGTCGCGTACGGCCGTACGGAAATTGGTACGCCCATACCGACTCTAAACTTCTGAGAAACCCAATTCTTGCGAGCAACCGTACGCCCGTACCCCCATTTGGTACGCCCATACGCGCTCAATCTGACTGACAAACTAAAATTCCTGCGAGCTCACATCCGGCCGTACCGTCCTTTGGTACGCCCGTACGCTCTCCAGGCCCTAAAATCCCTGAAATCCCCTGTCTCGTACGACCGTACGACCAATCCGTACGCCCGTACCACTACCTAAAATCCCATAACATGTCTTTTGGCACACCTAACCCATCTGTGACTGTCTCAAACTTCCCCGCTAGCCCTAAACACACTTCTAACACATCCTAAATCACATATATACGCCGTCCCTCATCCAACCGAGAAGACACGCTCCTCAATAAGGCGACGACACATAATCCAGCACATGAATACACATAGCACAATTCACAGAATACATTCATGAAACCATCAAGGCACATTCATTCTCATAGCATACCTCATAAACATGCATTCGCATTTCAATAGCATCACATCAGTTATATACATACACCTGTACATACACCCTAGCAATCATACACTTATACATATACACACATACAAATACACACAAACTACTAGGGTCCTAGACGCGGGTGTAACAATATATATATATATATATATAAGGTAAAGTGTAAATTGAGAGATTTTTGTAATTATCTCTAAAATCTTTAACAAATTATACCAAAAATCATTATTTCTATAAATATTTTTTTAAATGGATTAAAATATTAACCATTACATAAATATCATTACATAAATGTCCAATATGAATTAACCATTAATAATCATATTAATTATGTTATTAATGATAAAATATATTATTGAATATATAAATGTGTGTGTGATATAGTTTCCTTTAAAAATTTGTTTACAAATTTAAATTGTAAGAAAATTTATAAATAATATAACATCTTGATATTATTTTCAATTAATAATTGAATATGAAAAAGCTTGATTTACATTTGAAAAGATATATAAATGGTATATAATTGATATAAAAATATACATTTAACATATTTTAAATTATATTTAATGTGTATTTTTTAATTTTTTTAAATAATTATACAATCTTAAAATTAAATCTAATTATAAAGTATATAATATTATAGTTGATCACATTATGAAAGTTAGATGTATATTTTTTATTTTTTTAGATTAATTGACATATATATCTAATTTTAAATAGGTAGATATATTATTTATTTTAAGAAAAAATAGTTTAATTTTAAATTAAAATGAATTCATATAGTTTTATAGTATAGATCAATATAATTTTAAATATACTTAATATGTAATATGAGCATATTAGAAGTAAAAATTATAAAATTTGTATTATTTGATATTAAACATATATACATTGATACTTTAGGTATACTTAAAATATACTAGTTAATGGGGAGGAGTGTCATTAATTTATGTTTATGTGATAAAGAAAAATATTTTTCAATTTAAATGATTATTCATATCTTTTTTTATTTTTCATACTTTTTGATGTGATTGTTATAAACCAATTGTACCCTTTTTGTAAATCTTTTATAGACTATTTACATACTTGATATTTTACACTTGATATTTTGTATACTTTTTGTATCCAATTATATTATTATAGTAAACCTTATATATTTGTTCGTGATATTTTTGTATTGCGAGCGTGCCAGAGAATTTAAGTATTCTCAAATTATGTGAGCCTTTTAACTTCTTAATCAAAATAATTGTGGATATCCGATTTGATTGTAATTGAGAATTAAGCTCAGGAAAATAATGTTAAACAAAAATGTAATATGAAAATAATGGGCTATTAAATTGAAAGGAATGCTGTTTAAAAATGAAAAGAGATAAATAAAGGTTAAAGAAATCAAAACTAGAAAGAAAATTACTTCAAGTTGCTTTTTGATGGTTGATCGTTCGTCCCTGGTAATTGTCTTCACTTGCTATTTATCTTCGTACATAACCGTCGTTTCAAATATTGATAATTGTCACGTACCTATTTCCTACACTTTCTCCATGATTAATATGATACTGTCTTATCACGCTCTTTTAGGAGATTAAGCCCATTAAATTAATTAATGGCTTAATTTAATAAACATATTTTAATTAATAAAAATATTAAATAAATTAATATAAAATTAATTTATTTAACCTTAAATTAATTAAAACTAGCCCATTAAATTAACTAATGGTCCAAAATTTATAATTTAAGCCTATTAAATTAATAAATGGCTCAACTATTAAATATCTTTTAATTAATAAAAATATTAAATAAATTAATATAAAATTAATTTATTTAATTATTTAAACTAATTAAAATCAATTTAATTGTGGTAGAAACAATGCCTCCCATAAGATGGTTTATTGATATATAAACCAATCTTACAATTCAATTAAAACAAAATAATAAAATGAAGAATAAAACAAAATAAAATAAAAGCCCAAGCCCAAATCCCTTTCAAAATCCTTTTCTTCTGTCAATACCCTTTCTTCCCATCAAAATCCCTAATGCTTCTCAAATCCTACTGCTTTCGCCTGTATCTCCAGGTAAGATGTTTTTCCCTTCTTCTTTTTTTTTTCTTCTCTTTGTTTTTAAAATCTTCTCGCAACAATAAAAAGAAAGTGATGTAACCAAAAGAAATAGGAATGTTACCTACCATAAACGTGTCCCTTACATCTTCACTGCTCTCACTTGACTCTATATCATCCTTTGTCGATTTCCTACCAAAATTCACCTTAGGCTTCACCTTTTTTCCTTGCTTTCCTACTTTTGCCCCAAGTTCATCAGTTGTTTCCCCTTTGGCTTTCTCTTGCTGCTCTTTGCTTTTTTATGAATTTCCATAACTTTATACTTCTCAGCTAGGTTCTTCCTTTGGAGTCTCCTCTTTTGGGTGTGAGTTAAAGGTTGGGGAAACTTCTTATGACAAAGAAGTTTCCACTGCTCCCTTAGGTCTAGGTGAATTACGAACCTCGGTTGGTTCCCTTAAAATCTTGACTCAGCTTTTCTGTAGTTCTTGTACTCTCTCATCATTGGCTCTAACCTCTTTCTATAAATCTCAGTGTCTACCTTCTTCCTTTCTACCTCTAACCTGAGATCCCTCAGCTGGCCTTCTAATCGCCTAATCTTGTCTTGAGGTCTTTCATCAACTTTATTAGGCATCCATTGAGGCCTGATAAAAGTTCTAAGGGAACCTTCTTTTTTCTGTCAGCCTCTTTCTTATTCAACACTTTTTTAAGATCTATAGATGTAGCATTCACTGTTGCTACTGGGGGAAATGGATCTTCCTCCACCATCATTGCTTCTGGCCTTTCAAGGAACTTCATAATTGTTACATCCACGTTTGACCCCCTAGGAGTTTTAGTATCTATTGCCTGCTCGATTGGATGTATACGTGTATGTATACATATCTTGGTACAATTGCTTGCGTATGTGCAGTGTATGTATGCTTGTGTGTACGTCATGACGACGTATTCTGATGTGTATTTATGTGTATGCTAGGAGTGTGCATGATGACATGCATGTTTGGTTTGCATTTTTGGAGTGTTTCGGGTGGCTGGGGAGTGCGTTTGAGTGTGAGGAGAGGAGTTTGGAGAGTGGTACGGGCGTACGGAAGGCTGTACGGCCATACGAGACAGGGGAGATGAGGGGGCTAGGGTTCCTGGAGACCGTACGGGCGTACCAAAGGGTGGTACGACCGTACTACAGCTCGCAGGAAGTTGGGTTTGTCATGCTTTTTAGGTTGGTACGGGCGTACGAGTGGTGGTACGGCCGTACGCGACTTAAGTTGGGCTTTTTAACAGCTGAAAAATAAGGGTTTTCATCTGTTATTTTCCTTTAAACGTCCCAAAACCCTAGAAAACACCAGGAGAGGGATTTTTGGGCAACGAGAAGGGGTGAGAGCGTAGAATTGAAGCTAGAGCTGGTTAGAGAAGGGATCACGGGCTAGAGATAGTCTTTTCTTCAGGTTTGTGCTATGGTTTTACCAGGTGGTTGTGTTAGGTTTTGTTGCCTATGTGCTTTTCTTGTGGTTCTATGGCCCTGTAAGCCTAGAACTGATGCTTGGGGATTGAATTCCCTGTGATTATGCTGGGTTATGCTTTTGATGATTGTGATTGTGGTTTATGGGTTCCGAGAAGGAACATGGTCTATGTTATGTGATGATTGATTTGGGATTGACATGTTTACATGGTATGTGGCTTGTTCATACATTATGATTGATGGCATAGCATAGCACGGTGAGGGGATGATATAAGGGTGGCATTATGATGATATGAGATGTGTCGTGGTATGAGAGGTACCGGTATCTATCAATTAGAGGGTGAGATGCTCCTACTGGTGCGAAAGGTGCAAGTATTAATTGATAATACGGGGGTGAGATGCTCCCCGCACAGGGAAAGAGTGTGAGATGCACCAAACCGAGGGCGAGTGCATGTTATGATGGTAGACTGGGCATTCTTTGTTGTGTGATGCAAGATAGATGTCTGGTTGGGTAGAGATTGCCATGTGATTGGCTGTGTGTCGTATGCTTAGCTATATGCTGTATGGATTGGATGTGTATATGTTACATGTTATGTGTTCCTAGCACCACTGAGATTATTCTCAGCGTTTATCATTTGATGAACGTAGGTCCAAGTTCAGAGGGTGAGCATCGGGGTTAGAGGTACAGCAGCTGGTCATGTTTTGGACTTCTGGACGGACTCCTGCAGCTTTGTAGATTTGTGCATATTCTCTGTATTTATAGTATTTGGCAGTATACTGAATGTATTGTATAAGAATCCATGTATTTATATATCTAGGGTTTTGTATTTCTTTATATCTTCATGTTTACTGGATTTTTATACGAGCATTAGAGGTTAAAATCCCTTGTAGTATAATTATGATTTTCCTGCGACGGGAAAGTAATGGTTATGCTACGGGATCATGTCGTCATCCCTCGGGTCTTAGGTCGGGGTGTGATAATAATTCCCTTATCAATACAATCCTATATCACATTTCTAAAACCCTAGCATACATTAGTTGAATGAGTACAGGAATGATGATACTTACAGTATGACTTCCCATTGGGTTCCTCCTTGCTAGGAATGATATGATCGGCTGGTAACTTGATAAACTTCTCTTTAAGGAGAAAATCAAAAATCTCCTCAGTTTTCCCCACATCAAACGAATACTGATTGTTATGAGGTTGAGACTTTTTATTCTCCTCTATTGGCTTCATTAATAATGGGCAGATATAAGAGCCAGTGGATATCAAACAACTACAACTACATCCTGGTTGACTTCTTGATAATAAGTTCCCATGACTGCCTTTCTTCTATGATTTTCCTCCTTTAGTAGCACTTCATATTCTGACACTTTGGCTGCCATCTCATAGAAATCATGAAATTTTATTCCCTGAAATTTCTTTCTCAACTCAATATCAAACCCATACTGAGCCATATTCACAAACTTTGTTTCTGGCAAAAAAATCTTACACTAGTTTCTTAATTTTTTGAACCTTGCAATGAAATAATCAGCAGATTCCCCAGGCCTTTGTGTCAGCCTAGATAACTCTGTCATACAAACTTCTGGCTCAATTCTAAAAAAACTGAGTGTGAAACTATCTTTCCATTTCCTGTTATGTATATATCGAATTCTTAGGCAAAGTTGAGAATCATGTAAAAGCTGCCCCTGTCAAAGAGTTAGAAAACAAACGTAACTTAAACAAGTTAAAATTTTCATAATTTGCCAGTTCACCACACTGAATGGTAAATCTGGCAATGTGCTCAATAGTCGATTGCCTATTCTCTCCTATAAATATGGAGAAATCAAGAATTCTATAACCCCTAGGGTAAGGATTTTCCCTATCAATAAAATTAGGATATGGTTTATGAAACTCTTGACATCCTATTTGTCATAGACCAGGTTTGTATAGCTCCTGCACCACTTCCCTTATAGTGTCAACATTAACGGGCATATGTTATGGTGAAGGAAATAGCCTTCCCCTTACATTATCCCCTGAGCTCTGAATATGTCCTGAATCATCATAGTAGATAGGATGAGACATAGGATTAGTATATCCTTGGAACTGATTATGGTTGGGATTCTTGCCTATAGTTTGGCAGCCTCAGAAGGATTACCTCTTGGGGGTAATGTGGATTTCCTCCCTCTTACGGGGTGGTTGATCTGTTTCCCCAACACCAACACTAATATGAGGGACTTCCCCCTGCCCCCTGAGTTCCTTAGATGCATGTTTGCTCCATGTTTGCTCCTCAAGGATTCGGCCTCTTCTACCTTCGCTGCAGAAATTGCCTTACTGGTAGTTTCCATAGTATTAGTTGCATCCACAACTGACTTAGTCATATCTTTATTAGCATCGCCCACAGAAGCAGCAATTTCTTGGGCTAGTTTCCCAAAGGTTTCTTCTATAGAACTCTTTATAATGTCCATTAACCTAGCATAAAATTGCTCACTTCTTGGGGAAAGCACGGCCAAAGGAGAGGCATGTGCAATTTCTTCTACTTCTACCTTTTGAGAAAGTTCATCTTGCTCAGTTTGTTCCATTAAAGTTGAAACCCCTACTGCGGCAGCGGACACTTTCAAGTCCTGAGACTCAAACTCAATTTTTTTTCCCAAATTACTTTTAGTTCTTACAGGCATCCTCAATGTGTCTCACTGAGCGTGTCAAAAATATGTTCATAATATTTTTGTATTGCGATCATGCCAGAGAATTTAAATATTCTCAAACTATATGCGCCTTTTGACTTCTTGATCAAAATAATTGTTGATCTTCGATTTGCTTGTAATTGAGAATTAAGCTCAGAAAAATAATGCTAAACAAGAACGTAATATGAAAATAATTGGCTATTAAATTGAAAGGAAGACTGTTTAAAAATGAAAAGAGATAAACAAGGGCTAAAAAAATAAAAACTAGAAAGAAAATTGCTTTAAAGTTCTTTTTGATGGTTGATTGTTCGTCCCTGATAATTATCTTCACTTGCTATTTATCTTCGTATATAATCATTGTTCCAAATATTAATAACTGTCACGTACCCATTTCCTTCATTTCTCCATGATTAATGCGATAAATGCTTTATCATGCTCTTTTAGGAGATTAAGCTCATTAAATTAATTAATGGCTTAATTTAATAAACATATTTTAATTAATAAAAATATTAAATAAATTAATATAAAATTAATTTATTTAACCTTAAATTAATTAAAACTAGCCCATTAAATTAACTAATAGCCCAAAATTTATAGTTTAAGCCTATTAAATTAATAAATGACTCAACTATTAAATATCTTTTAATTAATAAAAATATTAAATAAATTAATATAAAATTAATTTATTTAATTATTTAAACTAATTAAAATGAATTTAATTATGGTATAAACAATATCATAATTTAAGTTTCATAAAATATACTGTAAATACTTACATTTCTAATATTTTAACTTTAAGAAATATAATTTTGTAAATTGTTTGTATCCCTTTTGTAATCTATTTGTATACTTGATAATTTATATTTTATATTTTGTATATTTTTTGTATCTCAGTTTTCTTTTTATAGTAAACATTACATATCAAAAATTAAATTTCATAAAAAATATTATAAATATATGTATCACTAATAATTTAATTCATAAAAAATATATTTTTTATATTATAATATCCCTTTAATATCCTTCTGATATCCTATTAATATCGTTCTTGTATCTCGTTAATATCTCACTTGTATACTTATCTTGAAAAATATTTTAATTATAATTTTTAATATGAAATTTTACAAAAAAAATACAGAAAAATCTTTTAAAATTTATGAAAATATAAAAATATATTTTAAAAATATGAAATTAAAAAGAATTATTTCAAAAAATATAAAATCTTGGAAAATTTATAGAAAAAGATATCATAAACATATAATATATGTAATAAATATAAAAAGATATCATTTAAATATATATAAGGTATTTGAAACATATATTGAATTTTGGAAACCAAAATTTTAAATTATAATTTTTAAATATTAATTTAGAATAATATACTTTTTATATTTTAATAATTTTTAATTTTTAATTATATTTTTATATAAAATAATATGTTATATATTAAAAAATAAAAAGCTAAAAAACATTAAAAAATGAAAAAACTGTATTTATTATTAAAAAATAAAAATATTTATTATTATTAAAAATATTTTTATAAAAAATAATAAAATAATAAATCTAAAAAATTGATTATTAAAATAAAATTTTCATATATTTTTCTTATAAATTTATAATTTATTTTAATATATTTTTCATAATATATTGAAAATATAATAAGATCATTTAAATTATTTTTATTTTAGATCATTATTATTAAATAGAACATGAGATTTTTAGTTAATTTTTTTTATTTATGATGATATGATATTTAGTAAATATGATTTTTTTTTTTGTAGAAAAAGTAAGAAATAGTAAAGTTTGAGACAGGAATTTTAAAAAATTCCCTAATCGAGAAGGGAGCAGAAGGTCACGGATTCATGAGGAGAGGTGGGAAGCCCTGGCCGTTATTGAGAACAAAATGTGGGCATGAGGCCACAGGTGCTTTAAGCCTAAAATGAATTAGAAATTTTGAAAATAGCACAAAAATTCAGAAAATTATGAAAATGTCATGTTTTTGAACTTATTGCATAAGTAATGAATTTTACAAATAATGATTTTAGATTTTAGCAAAATTTAATAAAGTTGAATGTAAAATTTTAAAAAAACATCTTATACAATTATTTTTATAAGAATTGTTATTTTTTGATTATAAATATTTTTAAAAAATATATAATTTTTCTAATTATGCTTTAGTTAATACGAATAAATCCAATATGAATTTAATTGTTTTGATTGGAACTTTAATCTAAAATTTTGAATCCATTTAAATATTTGTAGCAAATTATACACGAAATTTTATATTTTATAAAATATTTGGTAATTCATATTATATCGATAATAAATTTATAATTCAATAAACTAGAAGTGAAGATAATTGATGAATTACATTTATATTTATTAAATTAATTAATGATTCTTAAAATTATTTAAATTCATAATACATCCAATATAAATATAAGATTTGATTCAATAATAAACAAGTCACACTAGACATAGATGTGAACAAGTAGAAAGCCAACAAAGGTGGCAGCGGCTAAAGAGCTGTACGTATAGTTTTTGTTGCAGAGAAATGAAGTACAAGAGGAAACATCAAAGAGTTTTTATTATTCTGAGTTGAATTTGCTGTAACGAGTGAGTCCAAAAGTCATAGGGTGCTTTGGAGCTAAACAAATTTGTGTTAAAAATGGTGGGTAATTCTACAAATGGCAGTTTACTGCCACTTCTGGATTTCACAGGCAATATTTTGCACATTATACACGAAGGACGACTTGAAATGATCTGTAGATGAAGGCCTGATAGGTCGATATGTATCGTCAGTTGACTAGCACATTGCAGGTACGAGATCCTACCTTCCTTCTCTTCTTGTCATTTTCAGGTGGCTGTATGGTGCAATGGAAAATTTCATCAAATTTGAGATAGATCAGCTTAAAACTTAGATAACAGATCAGCTTAAAACTTAGATGCTTTTGATAATTATCCACTCCATATTTAGTGTTTTGCTGTGGACACGATAGCTAGTGCATCCTTCCTACTTATGTTTACCATTTTAGGCTTAGCAATGAGTTTAAAAGTGGAACTCAGTGGTTGAATTTGGACCATTACCAAGATCAGTCACCTCGAATATGGTCTAGAGTGACATTAATTGCAAAAGGTAATTTGCATTAACCTAAAGCTAGCATATTTTTTGTTCAGTGGTCTTATTATTCTGGACTCTAAATTGTACCGAACTCTACTATTTCAGAGCCGTAACGGTCAGGGATAGACAAAAAGAAGGAGAGCCATCAAGTTACCTGCTGAATGAGAAAATGGGGAACCCGAACCCGCTTTGAACCATCGGCTAGGCGTTTACTAGGCAAATGGTTTTCGACAGAGCCCAAATTATTGACCTGCAAATGTCCAATAATAATCTATAGAGTGAGAACCGTAACCTCATGACTGGAGAACACTAGAACTATAAAATAAGATGATTTTTTTAAAAAAAATGAAAACCGTACTACCAATAATACTTTGATCAAACAAAGAAATTTCCACTCCGAAGGAATAATTTTCACCTGGCTTTGGATGGCCTCGATCAACAGGCTGTGACAACCGGAGGCATCCACATTTTCTAAACTGGGGCACTGAAGGAGCAATCTCTCTGCGGAGATGAATGAAAGTAAGAAATTGACTTATTCATTCAGCCAATATACACCAAAACCTAAACCGGTTATAGAAATATAATTAGCATAATAAAAGCAACATTGCATTATACCTGGATGCAAGTTTTTGCAAGAGTTCAGATTGAGATCAACCAGTTCTGGACAATTTAAGCATATAGCCTGCGTTCAAGTTCAAACTTAGAGAGAAGCAATGAAAACCTACACACCATACACTATGATTTACAACTACAAATGTCTCACATCTAAGCCAGAACAGCCCCATAAACTCAGTTTCTTCAACCGGCTATGTTTTATGATGAGCTTCTGGTATATAAGATGTAATTTGCTGTTAAATGTTGTCTGCAATTCATCATCTTCACCTCCATTAGAACCTGGACTGTGACAACTTCGGTCGCATATTGTCATTCCACAGTCCATGAGCTCAAGATGAGGCAACTGAGCGGTAGCAAATTGAATTCCACCTATGAGACAAACAGAAAAACTTAAAAGAAGCCTATGCATGGTATACATGATAGCATGTATCAAAATAAGATCAAAACAAACATGTTCATTAGAAATGAAGCGTACTTGAACTTATGTTTGGACAGAGAGCCAAGAGAAGTCTCGACAATGTTCCAGGGAAAGCATTACAGATCATACCAATTCCACTATCACTGATGTTGGACCTGAAATGAAATTCTCAAGTCAAAAATACAATCTTGATGATGAAACAAAGACGATATCAGCAAACTTATGTCCAATACATACCCACTTAGGTCAAGCAATTCTAATTTTGAATAGTTTGAAGTGATGGCAGCAACAGATGCATCAGTTATGTCTGCTCCAAGAACTAGAGAAAGCATCCGCAGTCCCCTAAAATCAATGATTTTTAAATTCAAAAAATTTCTTCTCAGTGGTGGTGGATTACATAAAAAAATTGACAAGCAAATGAGGCCATAGTATGTGCAAGTTATAAGCAAGCGACCACAATGTATTGGTCTTTCATGCCATAATACCAATGCTTGGACTGAAAATAACTGTTCGTCTTACCTCAAGTTTGCAGCAGTAAGAGCGAGCACAGCAGCATGACAAAGCCGAACAGATGCAATGTGTATATTTTGTAATCTACAACAACCCCTACCCAAAGCATCAATCATCGCAACAAGATCGGTAGTATCATTTTCTTGGCAAGAAAATCCAAGGGAAACCTCTTTCAAATTGGGACAGTTGAAAACCTACATCAAAGGGGAAGTAAAAAAGGATTTAGGTCAAGTGCAAGTGTGTTAGCCCAATACCCTTTTGACAAATAATAGAACCTCAAAAATAGAGAGACTATCAGATCAGCTAAAAGAAATGCATAAGAAAAAAGGAAGATATCTTACCGTTTTGGACAAAGTATTAAGATCTGAAAGCCAAAGTGTCGACAGACTCGATGAACAGAGGACAAAACCCCCTAGATTAGAACATCCTTCCATCTTAAGGCTTGTAAGGCAACGTTTATCAGCAACAAAACGACTCAATTCATCACTGCACATGAAATATGAGTTCAATTTACATCCTCTTACACCAAAGTAGAGATCAGGAAACAGAAAATTTTCCAAAGCCTGATTAGAGACATCAACCTATTAAATTGGTTTGTCAAAAAAAAAACAAATTATACATCCGCTGATAACAAGTGGCTTTACATCAGACCTTAAACTCTGATGACGAAGATAAAAGTGGAACTATGCTTATCTAGGCCATTATTCTATCAGGGATTTGCCTCACTTGGAAGATCTGGGATTACACAGCAACTTATAAGCATATGGGAGACGAGGAAGAAAATCATACCCAGATATGCGATTGACTGCCTTGTCAGAAATAGAGATCTCCATAGTCTCCAGATTGGGGCAAGAGAAAGCAACGCAAGCCAACATTGTCGCATCAACATCACTGCAACAACCAAAGAACCGAATAAAATTTCCAATCAAAAATCAATATTTCTTTACATGTTTGTCGTTTAAATTTTTTTTTCCAGCGTTAACAGCGATGATCCACGGAAAAAATATTGTTCCTGGTCATTCTAAAACTCCGAGCTTCTACCATCCAGGGAAAGAAAGCATCTCACTAAACGAAATGCGTCGATTTTTTTTGTATTGTTATATCACCATTTTTACTAGCAGATCAAGCTGTATATTACTTTATCATCTATAAAATATTTATTTTTCCTTGTATTTGATCAATGGATTTATTCTTCAATCTTCATCGCATTGGAAACAGATCCATGAATCTGATCGAACAAGAAGACAAATCCTAACCTTTCCATTCTAAGACTCAATCTAACAAGTCCAGGACATTTCTGCAGAACAGATCCAACAAATCCAAGCTGAGCTCTGGCTGGAACTCTCAGCCTAAGCTCCTCAGCTGCTCTCCACAACCTTCTCGTCGTATCTCTCCACCCCTTACACACTCTAGCAGCAGTCAAAAGACTCGCTGGTGGTAGCCTCCTCAACACCTCCCACATACAACTCGCCGGCAGCCCGCCTGAAGAAGAGCCAAACAGATCGGGCTCAGGAGAGTCACATCCAGTGTCCATATCATCAAAAGACAATGTTCTGCGCAAATTAGAATAAAGATGACGTGGCGGAGGGAGAGACCGGGAAGTAGAGGTGGAGTCGGAGTCGGCGGGAGTAGGAGTGGCGTTAGGATGGGGAGGAACGTGGCAGGAGTGACCTTTTTTAGGAAGACCACAGCGGCCACAGTTGTAGCTACCACGGTTCCTCTTGAACGGTTTGTCGCTGACATCGGCAGTGGCGGCGACGGCGTGAGGCTGGCGGAACATTGTGGCGGGAGGTGAAGGGAAAGAGCGCGAGAGAGCGGAGAAATAGAAGGGAAGCGTGAAAGTGAGGGTTTGGCAAAATTATCATGGAAATTCGCGGGAGATTTATGGGGTTTTCGCGCCTCCCCTCACAACGTCAAAATATTTACTATTTAAAAATAAATTTATTCCATACGTGAAATGACGGTGTTACCCTTGTCTGGCAGGCACAACGTTTTCCAACTGCTGCCGTTTCTTTATTTGAAACGCTAATCCAACCGATAGATTTACCTTTTTTCTAAAATATTGATTCAAAATCAATGCCTTTGTTCATTTTTCAATAACAAATTATATAATTAATTTAAATTACTTTTTGACATCAAAATTCATAATCAAGAGTATTAAGCTTTTAATTACCTACTTAAATAATATATATTTTTACCAAACTAGTTTATTTTTTAGATATATAAACTCAAAATCTTAAACATCAGTTTTATTCAATTTGATTTTATAAAAAATTTAAATCAAATTGAATAAATTAAAAATTTAAACTATAAAATCGAATAAACTAAACTAAATAAATCAAAAATTAAATATGTAATGATTAAATCGAATCAAATAAGTCAAAAACTAAATCAATAAATCATATAATTTATATAAAATAATGTAGTTTTAAATATTAATATAAAATAATATTATTTTATAATTCAATTTTTTTAATATCTCAAAACGAATCAAAAATTAAAAATTATAATTAAACTGAAATTATTAAATATGATTGGTTCATCAATTTTTTTGTTAAAAATGATAACCAAACTAATATTCCAAAAAAGTGAAAAACATTGACCATCATTTTCGACCGTCAAAAATTAAGAAATAATCATAAATTTCGTGCTTGGATTTTGATGTTTAGATTTTATTAAATTGATATTTATGATATAATTTTGGATTTAAGTGTATAATTGATAACATTGATAATTGTATTAATTAGAAACTAAGACAGCTTTTTATTTTCATTTTTTTTTTAGGGCCGAGGGTGAAGATTAAAAAGGAAAAGAAGATTGCTACAGTTTTGTCAAATTATTGAAATTAGGTTTGAAGCATTAAATTGATAATGAATGCAGTCGTTCAGATATTGAATTGTAAAATATTTAAATATTAAAATTAAAGTATAAATATTAATTTTATAATTATTTTTGTATTAATGGTGAAAATCTCTGGCTGCAAATAAGTTGAATCATTCATTAATTACTTAAAATTTAATTCGATAAAAATTTATTCAAGTTCGGTTAATAAACGAGTCAAACTCAAGCTACACAATATTTGATTCATCTAGGTTTATGAATTGATTTGAGAAAAAATTTATGAGCTAACTTATTAATTTATGTATTAATAATTTAATTTTAGATATATAACGTATAATTTATAATTTAATTATTAATATAAAATCATAAATATTTATAAAATATTTTTTTATATTAATAATTTTTATTTTTAAAATAAAATAATTAATAATTTATATTTATTAGGCTCATCAAAAAATTTAAAAATTTTATTTTAAATTCATTTAATTATAAATAAGTAAAGTTTGAATAAAATAAAATATAACTCTAATCAACTTGTTTAAACTCGTAATCTCATTTTTAATCAACATTTAAGAATAATATTGTTTTTCAAAAACTTTACAATGATGATACAATTAATAAAAAATAATGTTAATATTAATACTCTGGTTTTATATTTTACATAATAAAAAACTCAATAATCATAATATTTTAAATATTTTAAACCTAAATATGAAATAAGTATGAGAGGGAGGTCTAAAAAAGTAAATGAGGGAGATTTCATGATTGCTTTTAGAGGAAGCAAAATTTGAGGCATGTGATGATTCATCATTGACTTGTTGTTTTCACATTCTTTGACATGTTTTCACTCTTTAATGATTGCCCTTCTTTTATGGAATAAATTAAATCCACATCAAATTTTGGATCAAAGGCTAATTCAATTATTTATTTATTTATTTATTGTAAAATGTAATTTATATTATTAATTTAACTGAAAATTGACCCAATAACTCAAATCAAGCATGAGGGATGGAATTTCAACCTAACCTAATGCACATGACTGCATCATGTAAATTGTATAAGTTTTAACTTCTAATCTAATGCATTGAGATTTTCAGGATGAGACAATGATGATGGCAGATGGTACTTGCAAAATCTCCATTCCATATATCTCAAATATGGAAACAAAGAAGGCTTCAACTTCCTCTATACGTATAATGTTGATAGATACAAATACATTGTATGATTTTTTTTTATATATTTTTTCATTTTCTATACATCTATAGTATAGTATGTCCTTCATTTTTTCATTTTGACATGCTTGTATTGAAAAATTCAAATAAAAAAAATGATATATCGCATTAGAACATATAATTATATAGAAAAGACAAAAAGCAATAAAAAAATCATAGTAAACACAAATTTGTATATTTATAAATGTAAAACTAAATAAATTAAAAACATAAGTAGATTATTTTATAATAAAATAAGAGTGAGTTTATGAATGGATTAGAGGATAATTAGCATTCAATTTATTTCTTATTATTGAAATGGTAATCATTATTCTTTAACAAATACAAATACGTATGACTTAATTACTTTATTTTTATTACAAGCGATGTTATTTATAATTAAATATTTATAGTATTAGAATCCTTTATTCATTTAAATCAAATAAATTAGCTTTTCTGCTAAATTTACATATATAATGTCATATAATATTTTGATATTCCACATTTTGCTCATTATTTTAAATTTTATATTCATTCTAAAATATTTCAATTGTAATTTACTTGTTTCATTTTGAAAGAATACATGCATCACTGGCCGCAAATGAAAGAGAACAGCATAATGAAAAGGGAGAGATAGAGGAGAGAAGAAGACAGACGAGTTATGATGAAGACAGAGGGGTTCTGATGAAGCCTGGGGAAAAGCAGAAGACATGGGAAATAGGAAGAGTCCGAAGCACGCATC